>OZ057408.1:919569-994226 GCA_964056735.1 Allodiplogaster pararmata | reverse complement strand
GAAACACTCGAGAAGTTCTTCTGTTTCACTTTTAGAGCAAGTAAGTAAGTCAAAAATCACCCTGACAAGGTAGCCTCTTCAAAAATCTGTTTATTTGAGTACTCTTATTAGTTGGGATTAAAGTGGCTCAATTGAGAGAGTGAGTTTCGATCTCCCACATCAGAGTGTGAGCTTTTGGGTTCCAATTAACTTTGACAAGAGCTTTTTTTATTGTGAACATCTTGTGTTGGGCACTAAAAAGTTCTCTGAAAACTTTGGTGTTAATTTGAGAAGTTCATCACATAAAAGAAAGCAACAACTAATATTTTTTTGAAGCAATTCAAAGTTGAAAAAATGAGCTTGTCAGAATTCGAAGACGTAACTTCCTGGAGTTATCCCCATTTGTTTGTTGACAGCTATCGGCGTTCCTTTTTCCATTGTTTCTTTCATGAGCTTCTAGATATTGTCTGATCTCCCTCTTCTTTCTCACTATTAGTAGATTCAAGTTTTCCAACTTTCTCTATCTCGTTCTGTCCCTATATCTCTCTTTCTTTTCATTCTTTGTTTTATATCGTTTGTTTTCAAGTTGCGTGTGATTCGTTTAACTCCACTTGAAGTTTAGAAAAAAAGTGAAAGCAGAGAAAGAGAGGGAAAACAAAAGATTTGAAGAGGAAAATAAAGATATTAATACGAAGAGACAAAGAATGCGAGTGAGAGTACGAGATGTGTAAGCAAAGAGGGGTAAAGTAGAATGCGAAAATGAAAAAAAGAACAAAAAGAAATAGAGAATTAAACTGAGCAATTTAACTTGAGTGGCATTCTTAACTTTTAAATGCTAAAAGTGAGTCATTTGCCGACATTTCACAACGAAAGGATATGTTTGCTGGTGTTTTAAAGATATATGATCTTTTTTGATAGCTAAGGTGAGTAGTCTTCATTTTATTCAAAACAGAAGGAGAAAGGAAATAGACGAAAGTAGAAGAGAAACGATACATGAACAAGAGACAAAAAAATTTCATAGAGGACTGTGAGGATAAATCAGTGCCATTTACTAAGTGACATGAATAGTGCGAATGCTAGACCGTTGACTAAAGTCGATTTCATATACTCCTTACATGTCGTCAATTCAGAGTTTCCGTTCGTTCACTTTATTCTCTGCACTCATAAAATGTGCAGAGAAGGCATTGGAAACTTAATTGATTGAGATCTGCTTTTCTACTTTCGTCCTTTGTTCGGTGTTCTCTCTTCTCTCTTCTGTTTAGTTATGTCCTTTCTTCTACTCTATTTTCCTTTTTATAGTCGAATTCGTTCTGTTCTCTGTGTTGTACGTTATCCCTTCAATCTCTGTGTCTTTCTTTCAATGTCTTTTTCTCCTCTCTCTCCCTTTCTGTGTCAGTGTCTTTTCATCTCTCTTTCTCTATTCTCCTCTGCCTCGCTCTTTTATCTCCTTCGAAGCACAGTCAATCACTAATTTATTTTACAACTTGGATCTTTCGAAAAAGTTTTTGATTGTCTCTTACAATTCTCAATCCCCAGTTGGTTATTGCAAGTTTCTCGTACTTCATATTTATGGAAAAAAAATCAGATTAAATCGAAACAAATTGAATTTTCAAGCAGAAAACGCGTACGGTAACGCATGAAAAGATGTGAGTTCACTAGAAACTAACTGGGGAACATTCAATCTTCTTCTTGGCTGAGAATTGCTTCGGCGGAGTCATAGAAAATAAATGTGTTGGAGAATGGAATAATTATTGTATAATAAAAAGTACGAGATGGTTGAGGAGAGAAAAAGAGTGAAGGGGAGGAGAGAACGAGAGATGGTGGAGAGTGAAGGGGAGGAGAGAAAGAGAGATATTTTTCTTAAAAAAATTAGAAAGAGTCGAGAGGGAAGAAAGTCAAATTGCTTTTTTTCATCGTTCAAAAGCAGTAGAATGTGAAGAATTTTAATAAAATAAGAGTTTGCTTAAAACTAGTTACGAAAGTCGATTGATCAGAAAGGAGTGTTGATTAATAGTATAACTACATCATAAATGGAAAATTAAAAGTCCGTAGGTTGCAACTTCCCCTAACCACAAAAAAGTTGATGACTTTCTTCTACGTCTCTTAGGTTCTATCTCACCTATTCTTTTTCTTTCTCTCTAAGCTCTCTTTAAACTTCTCAGTCAATCTCTCTCTCCCTTTCCCTTTCCATCTTCCCCCTTTTTCTTGATCTTACCTAATTTGTACCTCTCTTAACTTTTCTTGTTCTCTCTCTCTGTTTCTGTCTTAAATTCTTTCTACCACTCTTTTTTCTCTCATCCTCTTTCTCTCTTCTTCCTCTCACTCTCGTTTGGACTAGAGTAACAGATATTTGATTGATAGCTAGATTTTTTGTAAAGAAAAACTGAAATATGTAAATTAATTACAATCGTTCATTCTCGTACTTCTATTTCGTGACTTTTGGAACCCAATTTACCACAAGAGCTTTTTTAATACATAAACATACATATTCAAATTTCCATGAATCATTCGAAGTTTTCGTGTTTTTACCTCTGAAATTCGTTCAGAAAAACTTCTAAATATCTTTTCTCTTGAACTGAAGAAGGTTTCTAATGGAAATAATAGTTTAGTTAGGACGACACCGCTTCAAAATGTCGTGTTTTGAGCTCAAAGTCCATTCGAGAAGTTTCGATTATGAGACAGAGAGGCGAACAACCGATGGACAAGACCAAAGAAAAACATGGAGCAAGGAGAAGCAAGACTCATAGTTATCTTTTGCAGGATGCCCTATCAGAGTGGAAATACTACCCAAGCAGGTCGGAGAAACCGTTTTCACGCCGCTGGAAAACAGACAGATACAGACGGCCGGGAGTCGAGAATATTCATCAGGTTATTTAGTCAATTAATGAGCCAGACTTGCCATCAAGCTGCATATATGTACTAATCCTAGCACTAGGCTGGTCTAGGCTAGGGACTAGGACTAGGCTAGGACCAAAAAAGAAAAAACTCTGTGAAGTAAATATGTATTTAAGTTAACTAAGAGCCCTTTTAAGTGTATATTATAGGAACTTCTGAAAATTAGAAGTGAAAAAGCTTTGAATTACTTGTTGAACCAAGAAAATTTATAAAAATAGCAATCAACGAAAAAAGTTGTTTTAGTTTTTATGTACAAATGTCAGTCACCATTCTGGTTTTTAGCGTCGGCCAAAATGCAATCATTGTTCCTCTATCACTGTATTTTTGTTTTTCAGCTTTTTCAGCCCTCTTTTTCACTTTCCCTATCAAAATTATATTACTTTCTAAAAGAGACTTTTGTTACAAACGTTTCCCTGAAGAAGAAATAAACCGCGTATGCATAATTCTTTCTCTTTTTCTCCGCTTCAATTCTTCCTTTCCTTCTTTTCACTTCATTTCTGCTTCACTTACTCATAGCTTACCTCTTCTGTTACTTATTGTATTCTCTCTCTTCATATCTTTTCATTTATCTCTCACTCGCCACTGTCTGTGACTTGATTTAGTATTTGTATCTACGCGCTTGGTATGGGTGCATACCTGCTTTATAGTATACGCGATCAATTGACACAACAAATCAAGTGAGGGGATGTTGGATTTGGGAGCGGAGAGAGAGAGAGAGAGAGAGAGAGAGAGAGAGAGAGAGAGAGAGAGAGAGAGAAAGAGAGAAGAAGAAGAAGAAGAAGAAGAAAGGAAAAAAAGAGAAGAGAGAGGTTAGGATAAGAGATAAAGTAGAAGACAAAGGAAGCGGAAATAGAAGTAGGTGAGAGAATCGAAGAAAGAGACTCATCTCCATATTCTTGTCATGCTACAACAGCAAGCTATGTGCATACACAATTACTACACATTCAAACTCCCAATCAGTCTAGAAAGAGATACCAGTGCTAGTTGGGGAACATGAGGTAGGGGACAAACTAAAACAAGGAAGGGGCGAAAAAGAGGAAAGGAGAGCAAGCACCTTTAGAAGTACATATAGAGAAAGAAAAAGAGATGGAATTAGAAAGAAAGGGAAAGAGAGAGAAAAGGCGAGAGAGAGTGCGCATTGATGGAGACAAAAGGCAAAGGGGAAAGAGGAAAAAAGAAAGGATGACAAAATTAAATTTAAACTAAAAGTAAGTGAGAGAAAAGTAATCAACTTTAGTTCAAACGACTTTTCAATACCGTTTACGGTTCTTAGATTACGGTGCTTAGATTATGATATTCCTCAAAGTTTTTGGTGGTAAACGGTTGAAACTGTAAACAAAAAGTCAACAAAAAAACAATTTGAAAAAGACCAGTTCTGTTAAAATTAACTAGACCATTAGTTTCGTGATTTTTGAAGGGTTTATTCCGTTGAGTTTTTTTTTAATGGGATAAGTCCTGGTCAATTGAATTTTAACGCTATGTTTTTCTTTTTTGAACATAACAGAAATGAAATTCTACTAGTTTAGTCTAGCTTTAAAGACTGTCTGAATCAATCTAAAAGCGGGATGGGATTTTAGGATCTTTTAAAACTGAATTCTTCAGACTTCTGTAGTAGTTAATAATTCCTCAGACGTCTTCTTATTTTTGGTCATGTTCAAACTAACTTTTAAGTACCAGGAATCGCAGGAAGTCATATCACATCTTCTTACGGGAGCAACAACATTCCGCCTGCCTCTCCGACGCTGCTGAGACATGCAAGGCAGAGATCGAAAGAGACCGCGAACGCGCAGCTCAAAAGCCCTCCGCTTCTCCGCACCATTGACAAGTTACCCCTTTTTCTCATTTGAATATGAAGTTATTTTATTTACATGGGAAAATAGAAATAGTATTCAGTAGAATTTATCTAGGTCTCAGAAAAAAACTCAGAAAACCGGTTTCTCTACTTAAGTCCTTGATGTAGATAATTTGTTCTTAGTTATGAGTTCAAGAAATAGCGAGAGACAGGGTGATAACTAGAAAATAAAAAAAATTCACAAAATAGCGCTACACGAAACTCAAATGTAGAAAATCAACAAAAAAACATTTTAGGATTCTTCAAACTTTTAAATATCCTAGTGTTTTAGAATTTTATTGAGTAATTCTATTGTTCTTTTTTTCGTTAGAACAAAACCTTGACTGAATACTTTAGTCTTATATAAGTTTTATATTTTTCATACTTAATTTAAGAGCGACGAGATTCATATTGTAAAAGTCTAAGGTAAGGAAAACACACGTGTACAAGAGGAAAAACAAGGGTCATGCGATCAACTGAGAAAATGTCTTTTTCTAATTCTAATGTTAAAGATCTCTGTACTAATGTTATATCTCATGCGACTGAGTTATAGATTCTTTAAGAACAGATGTAATTAAAGCGCCTTTCTTAGCAGTCCTCGTGCGGTCTACACAAGTACGACCCGGTACGAAACATCTGCACCTCCTACTTCACGCTATCCCCAAATGGTTGGTTTTAATTGCTTTAAAGCTTGTTAAAATTTTGATTATGTGATTAAAATTTCAATTTGCTTCAAAGAAAAGTTATCATGGAAAAAAAAAACAATTGGAATCTTGAAGGAAACTCGCTCCACATACTTCTCGCCCTCCCGAGTTGAAGTGGACCAGCGAAACTCGCCGCCCTTTTTCACATCACCATCGAGCACCCTCCGAAATCGTCAAGACGCCGAGGATCTCACTCACCCTGACGAGCCATACCGAGGATATAGTGCGGGACCGCGTCAAGCAGTCCTCACCGAGAGTACTTACTCGACGGGTGCCAGGCAGCTTGGCTCTAGCGGCTACCGTAGTCGCTCCTCGCCGACTCATGGGGAGCGACTGAAAGGAGTGGAAAGGATGGATCCCCTTGGAAACGAAGAAGACCGGGAGAGCAGACAAACGGCATGGCAGAGAGACAAACAGAAGGGGACCGTCGGGTATACAGTAGCGCAGTATGGAGACTCAAGAGAGAGGAGACCAGAGGTGCTTGAGCTCGACTACTCCAGTAGGCCTCTGGAGAAGATAGTCCCTATCGAGCTGTTAGTAATGTTTTGAAAACTTGCTGAACGATCCACTTGAACAAAAAAAACTATATGCTTTTTTTTGACGATCATTCCGGTATCGGTGCGTTCAATTAGATTGAAGTCAAACCATCAAGCTTTTTCAACTACGACAGCAAATCAGTATAGTTAATCAAAACTGCTAAGAGGCGAATCTTGACGTTTGAATAGAACTTCCTTTCAAACTTATTTTGAGCATAAGCTCGAAATGAAACTTGAAATGGATGAAGAACGTAGACTGACAAATTCTTCAAATGATTTTTAGACATAGTATCTCAAATTTACGGTGCTTTGAAAATGTCGTTCAGGGCATCGGAATTTTTATGATTTTAAGTGTATGACTCTATCTATATACATGAAAATAACCTAGTGACATTTCGAGTTACACACTGCTTTTTTCAACTAATTTACAACTTGAGCATTTTCACGAGAAATTACATTGAGTCTTGATAGCTATTGAGATTTCCGTAAACTATTTTTAAAAATTCTAAAAGAGAGTCCGCTGGTTCAGTAACGGTCGGTCAAGTTACATTCCACCAACTCTGTACGAGAAAAAGGCAGAAAACACTCTCCCAAGACCGCATGCGAGGCCACCTTCACCACCAAGAGACTTTGACGAGTTCCCGGTCAGTTTTGACTCTTCAATTAACATTATCACCCATTTGGTCGCAACGGCTCACTATCTTGAATGATCATCTAAATTTTCTTGTAATTCTCATTGAAAACTGTTTATCGATTAAGGTTTTTTAAAAAAGAGAAGAAATCCTCAAAGTCTATGTATATAAAAATTATTTGCTAAGCTGCAGAAACGTAAATTTATGTTTCCATACTTTCTTTGAGAATGTAGTAAATCTCTTTTGCCATATTTCTAGGTACTGCTGTAAATACATGTTCTCCATGCCCTTTTCGAATACTTTTATACATTCACACATAATTTAAAAGAATTTTATCTACAGGGTAGCCCATATATTCGCAAACGCGTTTACAAACGTGTATCTCAGTGCATACGTGAGCAAGAGTGTTCAAATTTGTACATTTATCAGCAAACATAAATAAAAACATTGGGTCAAAAAATCATTCAATTCGGACCCTTTGGCACGAACGACAGCCCGGAGTCGCTTTGGGAACGCTTCGATCACTGGACGAAGGTACTTTTCGTCGATCTTCGACCACTCCTCCTGCAGGGATTTTTTTAGAGACTCCAGATTCAAGTGAGGATGAGCATTGACTTTGCCTTCAAGGTAGGACCACACGGAATAGTCCAGCGGATTGAGGTCGGGCGATGAGGAGGGCCATTCTGTGCTGGAGATGAAGTCGGGAAAATGAGCGTTGCAACATGCCTGTGTTCCGATAGCCTTGTGAGCAGGCGCAGAATCTTGCTGTAAGACCCAAGGTGTATTACGGTAGTGGGAAGCAGACCAAGGAAGCAATGCTTTTCGAAGAATCTGCTGGCGGTAGTATTCCTGATTAATTTTGGCTCCTGGTTCGAACAAAACAAGGGGAGTTTTGCCGGTGGCGGACACTCCGTCCCAAACCATGAATTTTGCAGGATAAGAAGCTCTATGTAGGAATCCACCGGTATGATTAGCTGCATGTGAGTCCCGAGCAAGCACTCGCACATTTTGAGGGTTGTAGGCCTCTTCCACAGTGAACAGCTTCTCATCCGAGAATACTGTCCTGAGGTGAGCACTGTCGCGCGTCCAGAGGATTAGGGCGCGGCACCTTTTGAGTTTTTTCTCCTTGTTCTTTAGAGTAAGGATGGCAGCCTTTTCAGTACGATATGGGGGGAGACTCAAGTTCTCTTCAACGATTCTTTAAAGAGTGTTGCGTGATAAGTTCATCTCGGATGCCATTTTTTTCAAGCTACGCCTAGCATTTCGACCGACTCGCTTCCTCATGACCTCAATCTTGTTAGGGGTGTGAACTAATCGAGGATCACCTCTTCGGGGCAATTCAGCAAGTGTACCGATCTGTTCAAACCGTTTGATTGCTTTTCAGACAAGATTGCGAGGCGTTGAGATCTTTAGCGATGCGCGTATTTGATCGACCAAGTTTGTGCAAGTCCACAATGATAGAGCGTGCTCTATGAGAGACCACCATTCTTTTGAGAATTGATCAAATGATATGAAATTTGAACCATGTAATAAAAAACATATGAGAAGAACATGTGTTGAAATTGGAGCTCAGCGTGCACTACAAATTGAATTATAAACGCCGAAAGATGTTTTTGCGAATGTATGGGCCACCCTGTAATCTAACCGCATACAATTGCCCGAAAACTGTTAATGAAACAATTGTAACTTTAAAAACATTGTTTTCTGAACCCCAGAAATCGGCAAATAAACAATTTGTTCTTTGAAACTTTTTTTTCTCACTAACTCACATTTTCACTAACTCACTAACTTTAGGGCACTACCCTCTGGCCTGGAAAAAAGGAATAATCAAACCAGTTCATAAAAAAGGGCCCCGCTCTCAGATCGAAAATTATTGTCCAATCACTATGGTGTGCTCTATGTCAAAGGTATTCGAGAAACTGATCTTCAATATAACTTATCAATATCTGGAAACCAATGGCATACTACATCCCAAACAACATGGTTTCCGTCGGAGACGGTCCACGGTAACATCCCTGGTAGAGGCTCATCATGCACTGTGGTCCTAGAAATCCAAAAGTAACATATCACCTAGAAGACAATATTATACCAACTACTTCATTAGTGAAAGATCTTGGCATTACATTTCAGGAAGATATCACATTCTCTAAACATATTGAACTAACCTCCCTAAAGTCCCGAAAATGTATGTATAAACATGATCTTTAGAGCTTTTAAAACCAAATCAATTAATGTTCTGCTCAGAATATACACCACATACATAAGACCCCTTATTGAATATGGGAGTGAGGTATGGTCCCCAGTAACTATCGGTCTCGTTAACTGCATAGAAAAAGTGCAAAGATCATTCACACGAAGTTTACTACAAAGGGCGGGATTACCCAAAATGAGTTATGTTGCTAGACTGAATTTTCTTTCCATCTCTTCGCTTGAATATAGAAGAAATGTGGCCGATCTTGTGTTTATCCATAAATGTCTGCACGGAAATATTCAAATAAATTACTCAAATGTGTTTAAACTTCGCCCATCGCCTTATTCGCTGAGAGAATCGAATAACTACAGAATATGCTTGCCGTGTAAATATCAAAGCAGAACAAGCACTTGTGCCTCAAAAATGATTAATGTCTGGAATAAGTTACCTTGCTCTCTGGTTTCTATAAGCTCTTCTAGCATTTTTAGAAATGAACTTATCAAACTTGATTGTGAGACCATTGTCACGAACTCTAGAATATATTTTTAATTCAAGTGCTTTGTTTCTTCAAATGTTTTGTTTCTCCTCTTTTTTCCATTATATTTGTGTTCTCGGTTAGCTCTCGGATGATAAAGAGTGAGTTGAATATTTGGAATTTCAAGTTATTATTGCGAATGAATAGTTCTTAATTGCGGATGAATAGTTCATAACTGAAGATACAGCTTTGCTTTCTTTGCTTTTTTGTGTGCTTTCCGGTTTTCCTAAAATGAAATGTTCATGATTGTTCTTGTCATATTTAGATCTCACTTTCCATCACCTTCACTGAATTCACTTTTTTGTGACAGTGTCATCTGTTTCGTCACACAACATGATGTTTTGTTTCAAGCGGAATAAAGAATTGAATTGAATTGAACTTATTTTCTATCGTGTTTAAAGAGAGAAAATTTTACGTCTACAGAAACACCTCTCAGAACTTTTTTTTGAAGACACAATATTTGAATTTTTCTTTGAAGACACGAGATGCCACGGTTGAGGGAGAGAAGGTGCCGTTCCAGTCCAGCTACACAGAAGAAACCAAAATATTCCGGTTCGTTCTACGCATTTTATTAGAATCAAAAGAAAAAACCTGTTACACTGAAAAGAATGAACTACACACAAACTAAACACTGGAATCCGTTAGGAGAATCTTCTTCTTTACACTCACAATGGCGTTTTTTCTTCTTAGAATTTTGCTTGCATTTCAAAAATGCATTTTCAAATTTTCATCGATTTTTTCAGTCTTTGAGCGTAGAAATTGATGAGAAAACTGACTTAACGACCGAAATTCCGGGTGGAATCATGGTTCATGAGCAAATTAAAACTTGGAATTGTGCATTTTTAAATTACCGTAACAACGTTGGAACATCATGTAAAGATATTTATATACGTACCAAATTAAATAAATGGTTTTTTTTCAAGAAAGAACCTATTATGTTGTTTTTTTGTTGTTGTTTGGCTGTCCTTTATATTTGCCCACTTCGACATCTTAAAAAAATTAATGAAGGAGTGCTTTCAACAGTAGCTAGGGAACTATTTTTGGTTATGGATATGGTTCTCGTTCTGTGAAAGTTCTCCGCGTTCGCCTAAGCTTGTTCTTTCCTCTGACCTCCGACCGAACAATGTGGTAAATAAGTTCAAACAACAGAAACTCCGCGTCTTCGCCTGCGAAGCTCGTCGAGAGCTCTCATGGCTTCACGAAGCCACACGTCTACGTCGAAACGGAGACCGAGAGGACGGTATCTCCTGAAGGCAGGGAAGTTGTTCAGACCACAACAACAAGAACGACTACGTATTCCGTCAGTCCTCGGCCGAAAGATCTTTCGTCCAAGGATGAAGTGCCCGTGACTGGAAAAGCCACCAAGACTGCGACAGAACCAAGGTATGTAGATGCCGAGCATTTTGAATATTAATCTTTTCTTTCGTCACTCTTCCTCACTTCGACCTCCTGAATGGCTGTTATGTCTTAGAAGTCTTAACAATTCATGTTCAAAAACCTTTGAAAGGACGGGCATGCAAGAGTTTCTCTGAACGTAGCCTGTGGATCTTCTTAAGTCCCTCATGCTCTCATTCCTGACCTTTCAATCGTTCCCAATTTGGTTTCAGTTTAAAAAAATTCAAATAATCAAAAAAATTTGAAATTTTGAATTCAGTAATCGAAACTTTCAAGCTCCAAGAAAAACTTGATACAGCGATGAGCAGAATAAGTGAGACTTTTTATCTATCTCCCCCATTAAAAATTAGTTTCCTTCTCTTTCCTGATTCTATTTCTCCCACATGTTTCAATTACCTTACTTCTTGCTTAACTTTTTCACCACTCCTCTCGACTCTTTTTGATCAACCAATTTCACATTCTACATGAAATAGCGTTTTTAGACGTGCATAGTGACTTATCGAAAAAAGACAAAGTTGCACATGGAAGAGTTTGATGTGTGCTAGCAGCATCAAAATTTTCTTCAATAGGCTCACTCTCTCACTCCCTATTTTTCGGCCAATTTCCGCTACTCTTCAGGCTTGTAAAAAAAAACTGCTCTCAATAGTAAACAGAAGCCAGAAGATGTGGTTTAATGACTCAGGCAATAGCACGGAGCTCAGAGAGATGGTGTGAAAAGCAGAAATCACGAGAGTACGAGTGATTTTGTAGGATAGAAGAAACAGTGGAAGTCTTAACCTCCGGCATAGCACGTGATGGGTGTGCCTTGCCCACTCTTATCACAGCTTTGCACCATAATACTTTTCAGTGGACGAACACATTTCACGTGAGAAAACACCCTTCTGAATCTTTGTCTTTGACTGAAATTTTTGAAAAACACCCCGACATATTTTGATGGATAGGTTCTTGCAGCTTTTACGAGAACGTCGACCGACGCCCGGATTTGCCACGTCGAAGCTCCCCGGTTTCCAGTACCGTATACGACACAGCGCCAGACTCAATGAGGCGCGTCGCGACGGTGCGCGAAACAACGCGAGAAGATGGCGGAGAGGTCGCGAGTGGACTCAACTACACAAGAACGCAGAGCGATTCTCATCTAGATGAGGTTTGTCCAAATCATGACTCATATTATAGGGAGTCGTAATCAATTCAATGCTCTTGAGGCTGAGAATCTTCATCACGAAAACAGCAGAAGTCATTACTGGTTCGAATCCGGTAACGCCAGCCTGTAGAGAAGTTTAGGGGTGTAGATAGAAGAAACGGCTGTTCTGATGATCAGCAAGCGAACCGAGTTGCGAATTGAGTGCTGCCAGATTGATAGGGTCTTTATATACTCATTGAGCGATTCATTTAGTTTTTTTTTTTTGAATGTGAAAATAATTCTGGAGAGTTGAATTGAGAGAAATTCACTGTTCCCAGAATTCTTCGAGGCAAAGAACACTGTCGAGGAGTGATGAAGTGGAAAGAATATATGATGATCCGCCACCTGCAAGACTATCCAAGTATGATTTTCGAGAACTGCAAGTTCTCAGTTAGAAAACATTACCAGTCAATATTAGATTCTTTATAGATGATTGTTCTCTGTTCCAGAGATAAAGAACTCGCAGAAATAAAACTGACGGAGAAAGAGCTGCGCACCACGGATTACATGAAACGGAGAGAGCTAGAGCAGTACGACTCAAAAGCTTCCCATGAGTCAGTGGTCCATATATTAGTACCATTCGAAAAAAAAACAGGCTTCCATACTAGAATATATGTACCTTCTCACCAGTATTTTTCCGAGAGCAGTTTCAATTGATAGATGCATATGTAGCTCAAGTTATTAAACACTTTATTACAATAACGCAATTATAACTTCAAAATTTCCTGCTCATAACAATGAATGGCTCTTTATTGTATCACTTCGAGCAGTCAGGGTTGAAAACACACAACCAATTCTGGAGTAGTACCGACCATTTTTTTATTAAAAATAAAGTTCGGTACCGAATTACTTGCAAAGAAAACTTTCATAATTTAAGCAGAAAATTTTTACTTTTTTCTTCTTTCTCTTCGGAACTTTTTTGAAAACATTTACTGATAAACAAACCAATTGACTTTGGCTTCAGGCCAGTCAGAGAGCGTGAAGGGGCTTCAAAGAACATCTTCTCCTTGGAAGAGCGGGAGATTCACGAGCGAGAGGTTGCGGAAAAGGTAAGAAGTTCCGATTTCATGACTCAGTTACCAACTCATTTTTTAGAACGAGAAAAAGTCGTGCCTTGGTGTTGCTATGGATTTTTACTATAGTCAACTTCTTACCTGCATCACACACAATCACTATTGCGATGACGTGATACTGTTAATATTATTATTGAACATTTAACAACGCATGTTCTTATTATTTTTATTATTGTTATTATTGTTATTATTATTATTATTATTAATATTATTATTATTATTATTATTATTATTATTGTTATTATTATTATAATTATTTTTTTTTTTTACTCATACTATTTTTATTATTGTTATTGAGGTGGAGAAGGCAGAGAAGGAATGGGCAGAGGCGAAGGAGAAGATGGTCAGAAAGGAGAGCGCCCTGAAAGAGGCGGAGGAGAGGGAGGCCGAGAAGGGGAAGAAAGTGCTGAAGAAGGAGGACAAGGAGGCCGAGGAGAGAAGAGAACGAGTTCTCAGGGGAGAAAAGGCCACTGTCATATATGAAGAGCCCCCTATCAAGGATGAGTACAGGGTAAGTCATCGCGTTATTGATCCAATTTTCTAGATCGACACAAGGTTTCAATTTTGAACGAACTGGCTAGTTATTTAGAAAAAAACTAATTCAGAGAGAAATATAAATAACCAAATATTCATATGTGCTCTGTACACATATACAAAAACTAAGAGTAAAACAAGACGACAAAAAAAGTTTTTTTTCATGAAAGCTTACGGAAGTCGGTAAAAGAAAGTACAATATAACCCAATCCACAACAATTTCTTGGTCATTCAAATCACTTCTTCCTCTTGAGAGGTTAAGCTTTGCTTAACTTTTTTGAAGAAGATTTCTTGAATATCAGGTAAAGATTCGAAAAAAAAAAGGAAGACCAAGATAATTTCATGTTATAGGGTGAAGTCGCGGAGCTGGGAAAGATGCAGGAGATGCCCCACTCTCCTCCGGTCTCCACGCCGACCACTCCAAAGGTCGCCAGCAAGTTCAAGAGGGCTGTTAAAGAAGTCACTTTTATAACTCATTGCATTATCTTTCTTTTCCGGATACTTTTACTAAAAAAGATAACAATTTCATCTCCCCGTTGTCGTATGAAATCATCAACCTATTTTCTATGTAAGTGATAATGCACTCTTCAACAAATCCACTAATAATAAATCTCTACTTACATAGATGAATTGTCTCAGTGATTTAACCTTATCAGTATGATTTTATAGAAAAAGACACATCTTGATTTCTTAAACTCGAATACACTTAAGCATCAGCAGGTAACGTTTAAAAAACTACCTTAGAAAGACCTTTCAGCCAGCAAGTCTTTAAAAAGTAGTTTTGACTTCGGTCAGATTTCTGAAAACTCTGGAAAAGTACTCTGAGAGCAAAAAATATAAAATTGTTAAGTATATTCTCAAAAGCGATGTTTTCCAAACTTAACTTCATTCAGGAAGCTGAGAGTAAAATATTCGACTTTGGCAAAAGTAAATTTGTCGCCAAGCATGAAATTGTCAAAAGAGGCAAAGATGTCGATGTCAAGTTGGAATCTCTGAAGTTGACGAAAGAAGACACTCTACGTGTCGTCGTGTTAGGTACGCTATCCAGTTAGGCATTCGTCATCAAAAGGAATAAAACATTTCCTTCCCTTTTCCATCGATCCCAATAGAGTGTTTATATCAACAATGATACAGATTTTACAGCGTTACTTATTTGAAACTCAACAGGAAACTTGTTGTTTCTCTCTAGTATATAACGACGAATTCACCGAGGAGCTATCCTATAAACCGTTTGAAGAATCTAATAAGATATCGCGTTCACCGTAAACAAACAAGTGAATCTTTCAAACACCAAAACTTTTTAAACTTAAAAAAAAACGTTATTTTAAAAACATTTATGCTCAGCTCCTCTCCGAAGTCAATCGCCGAACGATCAACCTGTAGAAATCGAACCTAAAGTGAAGAAATCAGGGCACAAATACGATATATCCTTCAAGCCAACTGATGTCGGCACTCACAAGGTTAGTAACTCACCCTATTTGTTATGTATTGCATGAGTTCGCAGTATTTCCGCGGTTTTAAAGTGGTAAAAAGCCTACTTTGGGTGAGAGAGAAACGGCTTTGCTCTATCTCGTTTAGCCGTTTGCCGTGTGATTGTTTTTTACTCGAATATTAATATATTTATCTGTTCAAAACAAAACGATCCTTTCTTTACAGCACTTGTCTTCACATTTAGAATATCTCCATATAATTTCGACCTCATTACTTTCTTTTTTCGATGATATAAATTTATTGAAATAATAGTCATTCGGCGTCTATATTTTACTTCGAAGCAGATCCATAACCGAAGTTCATTCCATTGAAAATTTACATTTTTTTAAACTGAGATGAAAGCACGCTCATAAAACAACATGTGGTAGCTGTTTTGAGAACAATGTCATTGTTTTGTGAATAGCGAAAAGTATTGTTTATTTCAATTACGACGCTTTGAAGGTATTTGCCTACGTGAACGAAGTGCAGCACCCGCTTTCTCCATTTGCCATCCGAGTTTATGATCCTACAGAAATAATACTAGGAGATATACCCGCCCAATCTGCACTCAACGATACTGTCGAGTTCACAGGTACTCACGAAGACTTCTCTCCCTTTCTCTCTGTTTTCCCTCTATCTGTCTCTCGCTCAATCTTACTCACTGTTTATCTCTCTCTCTTATTCTCTCTCCCTCTCCCTCTATTTCTCTCGTTCTCGCCCTCTCTTTTTTTAATCTTTCTTCCAGGGGATCAGCATTCGTCTAGGCTGCATCATTTTGTTTTTGTAAAGCCTATTTAGCTACTGAAAGATTACTGGCATGTTTAACCGTGGACTAAGTAGTAAGCGAAAAACTTGTAGTGGATGCTGGTCGGGCTGGTTTCGGAAACTTGGAGATGGCGATCAAAGACGCAGACGGCGTGATCATTCCCTCGCACGTTGCCCAACTGGAGAGTGGCTCGGCCAAGTTCCTGGTCACCTTCACGCCCATCACGAAGGGGCCTCATACCGTCAACATCACCTTCAACAAGGAAGTTCTCAAGCGTCAGTTAGAAAAGATAGACCGTACACACAGAGAAAAATTGATCACTTTTGATACATTTTCTGAACAATATAAAGGGGACGATGTAGTTAATGCCCTTTATATTGTTCAGTCTGTAGTAAAACTCGCCCCAACTCGCCCTAATTTGCGAACTGCGAAACTGTTCACTTGTGGTCAATAATATTGTTCACTTGCAAAAAAGTGTGCAGTATTAAACCTCGCCCATAACTTGCGAGATTTTCTTCCTTTTTTCTTTTTCTTAATTTTTATTTCTTTTTTTTCTTCCAATTCAAAACGAAAATTGCGTTTTTATATGGAATGTAATGAGCACTTTAAATCAACAAACTTTTTTTCCAACAAGCATGATAAAATCTTTTTAAACAAACATTTACGGAATAATCAAAGAAAAATATTCCATCAAAATATTCCATCACAATATCGATTAACACAAACAGAAGAGTCAAGGCAGAATTTTAAAAAAATCAAGGTTCTCTGTAATGGGTAACAAAATCAACAAGCATGATTCGATCATTGTCGAATAAACGAGAAGAAAAAATTCAATAATCTCAACAAATAAAAAAACAGATGAGTCTAAGCACAATTAAAATATTAAACTGTTCTTTCTATTACACTGGTTAAAAAAATAATTAGGCATGATGCGATCAAAGGGAAACCATCTCTAGCTTTTGTAGTTCAGATCACTCCGTGGCACTTGTGTAGTTAGACGTAGGCTCCTCCCCCATGCATTTTGATGTACGATGTTGCTCCTGTTCTCTCTCCTTTTCCTCCTCATCCCTCTCGCTGTTATTTTTACAGTAAAATAATGGTACTTGTCCAGATTTACGTAGGCTCCGCTCCTCCCCCTCGAGGGCGGAGTCACGGAATCATGACTACTCTTAGGCTTAGTAATAGTTTACGCTATTGAGGCCGTACGGCTTAGGCTAACGAGACCGTATAAAAAATTAGGCATAATCCGCGACTCCGCCCGTCGAGGGGGAAGAGGGGCGGATTTTACGTCGATATACACAAGTACCTTTTCTCGTTCTTATCTTGAGTAGCAAATATATAAAAACGCATTTTGAAAACACGAGGAAAAATAAAATACAATTTTTACGTTTTAAGTAATTTTTTCTCTCATTCTAACCCTGCGCTGATATTCTGATGAGTTCATTTCTGACCTGCAAGCATTCGGAGTCATCAGAAAATACATGAACAACTAATTTTTTAGGCATTCTCGAAAGATCAAATCTAAACTTTTAAGAATGCAACAACAAAAAAACCGGAATGAAGAATGCAACAAAAAAAACACGAAATCTTCTTTGTTGAAATTAAAATATATGTGAAGTAATATACTCAGCCTCAACCATAGCAGTCAAACTGAGAAAATAAAATACGGCTTAGGTAAAACATACTGATAAATATATAATGTTGAGTTCCTGCGCTCTCAGCGCATCCAAAAATGTTCAAAATGTGATCAATATGCGTGGAACCTTATTATTGGTGATCAATTTTTTTCTGTGTGTATTTTCGAGCCATTTTGACCAAGTTCGATGGTTTTAATCCACCCAGCGACTTTTAGGTGTTAGAAGTTAAGAAGGTGCTACTTGTAGTGAATTCTCTTTTAATATTTTTACTAATTTTACAATACTTCTAAAGTAAACCAGTGAATTACCATGTTATCCACAAAACTCTTGGATTTAGAACCTATTCTACTGTGGATTTTTAAACCATTATTTTACTCGAATTGCCCTCTTCGAAAGACTTCGAAATTTCTCCAGCTTCCATTTAAGACAGCCCCTTCGAGGTTCTCATCACAGAGCCTTATACGGCGCAGCAAGTATCACCCGTCTCCGCCGCCGGCAGTCTCACGCCAACGTACGAACCTTGAGTATATTTGCTGTTGCGGTAATCGGAGTATCTCATAGCTTCAGGATTCTTAGGGCTATGAAACTCAGTTCTAACCAACTCGTTTCTGCAACGAAATTGTCAGAATAAATAAGCTGTTATGGTCTTTAGAAACGAGACCATTTGAAATCTGCTAAGGGAACAGATTTTTTTATCAGTTAATTATCATTTCGAGAAGAAAACACAAACAAATGAATTTAACTCGAGGGTATTTCCACCGAATTCAGAGATGTTTTCTGAATTAAGTTTCCTCGTGAGAGTTCTACTTTCTTCCATGATAATTTTATTGATCCTATTCGTTATCGAATTTCCCAGGTATAAATAAATTCAACAGCAACAACAAAAAGTTGATAAAAGATAGGGAAAGATTTTTTAATTTTCTTGTTTTACAGCTCACCGGAAACTTCACGAAAGGAAACGAAAAAGGAAAAGGAAGAAAGGAAGAGAGAAGAAAAAGAGAGACAGAGAAGAGAGAAAGAGGAGAAAGCTATGACGTTGAGGAAAGAGAAGGAGCTCAAAAAGGTTGGAGAAATCATGAAGAGTATCACGAAAGGAAAAAGAGGAAGATTAAAAAGAGCGAAAGGTTAAGTGGCGAAAGAAAGAAGATAAGAAAGAAAAAGAAAAATGAGAAAGAGTAAGAGAAGGTAAGAAAGAAAGAGAAAAAGAGAGTAAGAATGAGAGAAGAAAAAAGAGCCTGAAATAGAGAAAGTGAGTGAGAAAGAAACTCACAGACAGAGACGGAAAGAAATCAAGTTCAAGTCTGTTAAGTTTTCGAACATATTACCGGTTCGAGTAACCGAAAGATGGAACAATTTACCAGAAACTGTGTTCTCGTCGAAAAGTGTGAAAGCCTTTAGATATAACATTCAGCCTTTTTGTTGTTCATAAACTATTGAATTCATTCATTATTTAAACTTTTCTCACTTTATAAAAAGTGTCACGCTTTCAGTGTATCTGCAATTGTGCTATATATATTTTTTGTCATTAAAAATTCTGAATGCGATAAACTATTATTAATATTATTATTCCGTCGAATCAGTTAATTAATTTTTTCAATAGTATTGCTTATCCTTAAAAACAAAGTTAGTTGAATAATTTGAGCAGTCTGAAAACTTTTGTTGTTATCAACTCTTAAAAATTTTCGATGCATTTAATTACACAAAAACTTTTTGGAAATTCAATCTCAGAACTCGAAATTTCATCCAAAATCTGGTTTTTTTTCAGCTGAGAAAAGGGACGGGGAAGAGCGCTGCGGTCTCGAAAGTGCCTTCTCTGTCGAGGGTCGGAGTCCCTTCCGCTATCGTTGTTAGCACACAAGGACACGACTCACTCGAGATTACCGTTACCGGTTTGTTTGGAAAACTGCGTAAACTTCTAGACATTTTTCGGCAGAAAACGGCTGTGTTCAGAAATAAAAGTGATGAAAATGATTAAATTACAATCTAAAAATGGAAAAAGATAGTTCGAAAACCAATTAAAAAGGATGATTCGAATTTCCTTTTATATACAGGGTTAAGAATTAACCAAAACATGGCTCTAAAAAGAATGAAGAAACAAACCGTATAAGACAAACACGAAGAAAAAAGTTTTGTAGAACCAGTTGTTGAGTTGCTTCTTCTAGTTTGCATCTTTTTCTTCACAGTCAGTTAGTAGAAACAAGCTAAGTTCTCAATAGTCAATTTACCGAGTGGGCCGCTTCTAAGAAATAGGATCAGAGTTATTTGAGGCTGTTTTAGACAGTTTACTTTGTAAAATCCTGGTCTGGGAAAACCTGTTCACGAAAAGAAACTATAGGGACTCACAAATTATCACTTGTCTCATTAATGTACTCTGATATCTATTTTATGTATTTTTATAGCGTGTTTGTTTATAGATATTTGTAATTGTGAAGGAGAACTTTGCGTACACGTCCAAGGTAGGTCAGAATGTGCCCTCTCTTTGGTTGCCGTAACAGAGTTTTTATTTTGTAGTGTGGTGGTTTTCCGCTTAGTAGTTCAGATCAAAGTCTTTCTGGAATTGAGAAGTGATTCAACAAACAGTTTTCTACTTTGTAGTTTCATATGTCTTTTTTATGATTTAAAATGTTTTGGAAAGATCGGGGGGAAAGATAAATTTTAATTTCGAAAAAGATTGTATTTTATCTAAATGTATAACGGAACTACAACTCATATTTTTCTTACCCCTCATCGCGAATTCCAAATTCTGTTCAATGCTTGTTTTTTCAGCTTTCAGGTTCTTCGATTTTTTCAGCTCTTCAAAGTTTCCCTGACCTTTTCTATCCCCCCCTCCCCCTCCCCCTTTCTTCTCCATTCTATCAGTGAGAGTGCGGTACTGTGAACAGAGGAAATGTCTATCGCTACTATTTTTTTCACTCTTGAACGGTTCCCATCTTGGTATTGTGATAGCAGAGGAAGTACGGTACCGTGTTTTAGTTTGGAAAGAGACGCAAATGTGTTATATATACATCACGGATACCGGCTTCCTCTGCGAACTCCTGCAGAGAATCATCTTCTCAAGTTTAGACTCAAAGAAGGAGGGAGTCGACACGAATGTGAAGGAGTTGGAACCGGGTCTTCTTCAGATTGAGTTCACTCCTCAGCACGTCGGTCAGCAGAACATTCTGTTAAATCTCCGCTACCGAAGTCATGCTCATACATGTCAATATATAAGACGATGCTGGGAATAATTTTCACCAAAATGCTCAAAATGTTGTTCCTCGGGCAGATTTTGCTTGAAATTCCAAGCTTTTCCATGGAAAGAAACGGGAAAATGCGCCATGATAACTCGCAGCAAATAACATGCATTTCGAAGGGCCTACCCAGGAAAATCGTGCAAAAACAAGCTTTCTACTTTGTACTCGTTTTATCCACGCTAAAGAAGAGACACGGTGACCCGTTGCTATTCGGTGTAATAGTGCCATATGAAAGGCTCAAATGCCTTGTTCCATACTTTTACTAGTTAGAACAGTTGTCCTTCGGAACAGTAGAATGATGCATGTATCTTGATGCGCAGGTGACCACGAGATAGACGTTAAGTACGGTGGAGTCCCTGTAACTGGATCGCCGTTCACATGCCGAGCTTATGATCCGGCCAAGATCCGTGTAGGCACAATTCCGAATGGAGTCATCGAGAAGCCTGTCCATTTCATCGTGGACGCTTCAGAAGCTGGTGTTGGCAATTTGGAAGTTGCTGTTAATGAAGGCAAGATTCCGAGCATGGCCAATGGACTAGGACAGCACAGGTGGGCAGGGAATATTCTTACTGTAGAAAAGTATTTTCTCTCCTCTCTTACAGTCTTTTTCTCTCTCTTTCTCTCACTTTATCTCTCTTTCTTTCTCTCTCTCATTCTATTTCGATATACGCCTCTTCTCTCCCTCATCTTACTCTATGTGTCTCTCTTTTTTCTCTTTATCTCTATTCTTCTCTCTACTACCTTCTCTCAATCAAAATTCTCTCGTTCAGATATGACATAAGCTTTGTCCCGCACGAGCAGATCAACCACTACATCACCGTTCGCTTCAATAATGAGCCTGTGCCAGGTTCCAGAACTTTTAATAACTGAAATGAATGTTTCCTAGATTAAAGTAATCTTGGAAACCTTAAGTCAGCTCACGCTTGCAGATGTTGATACTAAGCGGATAACGTGGTTAAGGTTAAAGAATGACTGGATGTGTGGTAATGCAGTTTTGCAATCAATCTCAAATTTATGAAAGCGGTTCTTAAAAAGACATTAGAAGTAAGAAGACATACAGCGTGGCGAGCGAAGTATTACCGTAAACGCAAAAGGTATGACCGTATCTTGAATGCAGGTAGTCCCTTCGTCTGTCACCTGGTTTCCGCTACAACAGTGACAGCGGCGGGTGCTGGCTTGGAGCGAGTGCCCGTTGGCCAGGAAGCGGAGTTCTCGGTACACACCCACGAAGGAGCCGTCAGTTCTTTTACGTTATCTTCCTCATAACACTTTCAAGAAGCGAAGTGTTGTGAAACATCTTTTAGAAACAAGAAACTGAAGAACAAAACCTCGAAAATTGTTCGATGTGCACCATTTACAGTTTCATTTCATTTCATTTATTCATCCATTCAGGGTATATTTAGAGATTTAAAATACAAATACATGTACAACAAAGTAAAAACATGGTTTTTGTGGGAATACACAAAGAATAATTGATGAGAGCCAGGAAAGCAACTCATAGGGTTTTAGAAGAGATTATTTTTACGAATTTATGCGTAAAAGAGTGTTTGTTGATTCACTGTCTGTTCCAGTTTTGTTTCTCAATAAAGTCATGCTTTCAAATTTTACAAAATAGCTCATGGTCACATTTCAGTCAGCCCCAACGGCTTCAGTACTTGGTCCTTTTCAGTCAGCCCCAACGGCTTCAGTACTTGGTCCTTTTCAGTCAGCCCCAACGGCTTCAGTACTTGGTCCTTTTCAGTCAGCCCCAACGGCTTCAGTACTTGGTCCTTCCGGAGAAGAACTTAAGCCGAAGATCAAAAAGAAGGAAGATGGGCTTTTCAGCGTCACTTATCTTCCGGAAATCGTGGGCAACTATGTTGTGAGTATCTTATTCTTTTTCACTTCATTATTCATTCTTATGTCTTCACTACTGTTTAAATCTCAACTTATCCATGTTTCTTTGTACCCCTCGGTGTGTCTTCTTATTCCTCGTTAGCTCCTCTATCTAAAAACTACTCCTTTTCTCTCATGCTCTTCCTCGTCTTTTTTCTTTTCTCTTTTTTAAATTTCTTTTCATTTGCCTTTTTGTGTCTTTGCCAACTTTAACATCCATAAACTCTTTGTTTCTGATAGTTTTCGTCAAGCTGATTCTCCTTCGCGGTCCTTTTCGTCAGCATGCATACGTTTTCTTTTTTTCTCGCTGATTTGATTTTACTTTTCGCATTTCAAAGCTTTTGCAACAAATTTCTTTCGATTTCAAATTTCGCGAGTTCCTAAGAAAGTTTTCAACATTTGCTTTTAAAAGGGAAGGTTTAAGCTCATAAATTTCCTCTACGTGGCTTTGGTTAAAATGAAAACACCTAAAAGGCTGCTATCAAATTTCTTGAACCCAGATCGTGGTGGAACACGAGAAAGAGCCTGTGACCGGATCTCCCTTCACGGCTAAAGCTTTCGATGCGAGACTAGCCAAGTTGACGCCCGCTGAGGTTGGAAGAGAAACTTCATTTAGAAGAGACTGTTTCCTCAGATATGGAAATATAAAACTTGAATGCTTTTGAGCTTTCGCTCACCATATTATATACTTCAACGCATTTGCGTATCTGAGCAAGAAGAGGTATAACGATGAAGTAGGTATAGAGGTATAGGTATATAGGTAAGAGGTATAACGATGAAGTAGGTATTGAGGTATAGGTATAGAGGTGAGAGGTATAACGATGAAGTGAATGAGAGGAGAGGAAAACCTCTCAGGGAAATCATGAGTGAAATCCAAGTTTTTTAGTGAACCTCATGAAAAAAATTTTCGACGGAATAGAACACAGTAGATACAAAAAGTACTCAGGAGCCAGCGGTCATTAATCGACCCGCTCATTTCACGATCGACGCTGCTAGTGCGGGCGCTGGAAACATGGAGATCATCGTTAGCGTGGACGGTAACAACGTCCCCAACTTTGTTCAGGTCAGCTTGGAAAGAGGAAAGAAGAGGCATAGTCAGAGAGAGATAGGGGGAGAGAAAGAGAGAGACAGAGAGAGAAAGAGAGGTAGAGAAACGGTGGTCGTGAGATAGATAGTATAGATAGTTGGAGAGAAAAAAGAGATGGAGAGAAATAAAGAAAAGTACAAGAGTGAGAAAGTTTGAGAGAGAGTTAGAGAAAGAATGGGATTCTGAGAGAGTTGGAGAAAGCAAGAAAGGGAAATGCATAGAGAAAGAGGTAGAGAAATATGTAGTAGGACACTGTGAGAGTTGGAAAGAGAGAGGTAATGATAGAGTTGGAGAGTGAGAGTGTCATAGAGAGGTAGCAAAAGAATGGTAGGGAAAAAGCGAGAAAGAGAGAGAGATAGATAATGATCCAGACCTGATTGACATCGTGTTCAGTCGGAAGGGCAGGCCAAGTTCCGCGTCACTTTCACGCCTCAGGTTGCGAAGGAGCACACAGTCAGCGTTCGCTTCAATGGCATCCCCGTACCGGGTGAGTCTAGGCTTATTTCGATACTGAACAGCATCTATGCATGTACTCTAATATCATCTAAATTTTTTATTCTTAAAAGGTTGATAAGGTTAAAATCACCAATTCACATAGTAAGTTTTAAAACTATGCAGATCTTCGCTGAATTACAGAATTTAAAAAAAACTAGTTTATCGAGTTTTCTTTTTTTTAGTGACCAAGAGAACAGTTCATTCGAAGTAGTTAAATAGCACGGTACCAATAGACTAGAATTTGTGAAAAGACTCGTAGTGAATTGAGAAAATTACCATCTCGAGCAGTTTAAGAATATCTGGTCACATGGTTACTGATCAAACGCATACCATAATATCTAAATTATGTTCATAATGTATATAGTTTTACTTGGTTAATGTAGATTTATATGTACATTATGTACACTCGGCGGATATATTCATCTTTCAAGAGACTGAGAGGGTAAGTGTTATTTTTAGGTTCACCGATGCGAGTGAACGTCCTGCCCCGGAAAGAAATGGCGGCGGTTCCTTCAACTACCGCCGTCAGCGCAGCGGTTGCAGCGCTTTCTTCATCTTCCCCGTCGACGGCAGCCAGAAAACCGATGTTGCCTCTCAATGACAGCATCCAAACTGCTCAAGTTAGTCTCTGCGAATAATGATAGCGATTATGCTTTTTTGCTGAACTTTGCTCTCCTTCTTGTTTAAGTCTTAGCGGTAGAACTGTGGTATACTTCACTAGTGTAGTATAAGTTCTATTGAACTGTCATTTGCCTTTTAACCACCCAGAATGGCTGCCATGAAATTCTAAATTCACGGTGTTCCTAGTCTCATCTACATTGAACTCATGCTGAGCTCATTTTCACATAACACCGCGGTAATGTATAAATAATCTCGTAATGATATACGGATCCTTATGAATAAAAACACGAAGTTTATAATCCTGAATTATGTATGTACACTCTTTTTAATAGAATATCGTTTCCAAAGCCTAGGGACAAAGTCAGAACCGAGAACATACGCTGAATTTGAGACCTTCAGGTCGGAAAAAAGAAGGGATTCTCGATTCCGAACGTTGGTCGCGGGGACTGCAATGTGATCGTAACTGGTACGATCTATGATGATCTGTTTTTTCTGCGGTTCACCGGTTGATAAGTTTCAGAAACACCTCTAACGACGTTTTCTGATGAGCTGGATTTGTTCTAGTCAAAAACAGAAAGATTCAGCTCCAGTTTCGCAAATTGAATCTTGCTTATCAGCTCTAAAGTTAGCAAGCGAAGAGAAAGAACTTCTATGCAAGAAAAAGTTGTGTTGTCCTTTTCGTGTTGCATTGGCTTATCTACAGAGGCTTTGGTTGCTTGATTGTCTCGCTTTGATTCGTGTGTTGTTCTCATGTGTTCGTGTGTTTGTTGTCCATGTCCAGCCCCGGACGGCGACTCAATCACAGTGGAAGAGAGCGAGAAGAACAAGGAGGTCTATTTCACCTTCACACCTCTCGTGACTGGTCAGTTTTTTACTTTTTTTACTGAGTTTTGCAAATCCTTTTTTTTTTGTACTAGTAAACTATAAACTACTATATAAATGTATGTAATTTAATTTTTCTTCAGCGTAGGAAACTCGAATCATTTTCTTTTTCTCCTAGCCAGAACAAGTTAGGCCATAGGACAAAATAGTGTCATGCATGATGCATAGTGGTAAATTTATTGTCACCTATGAAGTAGGCTGGCTCAAACGATATGGGATTTGGACATCCCATGAAAGAAAGGAGAAGATGAAAAGAGGCGCAGAACTAGGCGAAGATCAAAGAGAGCGTATGAGCAGAGAATGTGGTATAGAAAGAGATACAGAAATAGAAGCTAGCCAGAGATAAGGAAAAAAAACTAAAAAGAAAAACAGAAATTCATAGGAAGTTTCTCTCCACCGCTACCGTTTAGACTCAAAGCTCACTTTCCCAGTACAAAACTAGATTTACGCGTGATTCCAATGTCATTTTCAATTTCTTAGAACTACAGCTTTTTCGAGTTTTTTTCCCATGTTCTCCGTTATTCAATTGATCTGATACTGAAATTGTACATTTATGTGCTAGTGGTATTTTCTCCTACACTCGAAAACTTAAAATGTGATAAAGTTCTTCAAAAAGATAATTATTGTTTTCATAAATTCTTTAGCTATGACAGGACCAAACAACAAAAAAAAGATATGTAGGTAATTCATCGGAACTTGACTCAGCAAAGCGTATGAAGACAAAATTATTAAAACAGGTTTTTCATTGAGGTTCCCTGTGCACAAAGGGGTTCAAATATTGAATAGAAAGAGAGAAAGTTTTTTAAAGTAACTCTTTCGGAATATAATTGAACCGTCCGTATTTAAGGTGAGCATACAGTGCAGGTAGTCCAAAGCTCTTCGGAAAACGGACAGGAAAAAGCTATGCTGCAGGAGTTCTCGCTCAAAGTTACGCATCCGATCAGGGAACAACTCCCCGAACTTTGTCTGGCCGGAAAGAAATACTCATTTGAGAGTTAGTAGATTCAACTTTTGAATGTTCAATGATAAATCTTCAAATGCACAGTTTAAAGGCAGTCACGCATGGTTAAGATGTCAAAATGTGTAATGGTAACGCGCTTGCTCCCGGAATGAGAAGTGATGGCTGGGTTCGATCCGTGTGTAATGGTAACGCGCTTGCTCCCGGAATGAGAAGTGATGGCTGGGTTCGATCCCGGACAGCTTTTTTCCATGCGATTGTTTATTCAATGACTACGCACTAAGTTTTTTATATAAATTATTTCTGTTAAGTAGATGTAAGACAAACTATATTAGGTATGACTATATATGTACATATTGGGGGTCTTACTTGTTGTAATAGTTGCGGTCTTCTTCATACCGAGAAGTTATTTGAAATCCTCTTAAATTATCACATATTGTTCTTATCCTTCTCGAACGAAACTTCTAAAAAGCACGTAAAAAGAGTTTATTTTCAAAACAACATTTTGATAGATTCTCTGTTTCAAAATATAAAGGAAAGTTTTCGAATAGAAACAGATATTTTTCAAAGGAAAGCAGGTCTGGTTATTAACTTTCACTAGCGTTCTCAATCTATTTCCTCTCATGTCTCGTCATCTCTTCTTGCACAATACTTTTTTCTTGTACTGTAACCTTCTATGGACCTGTTTCTCCCATTTATCCTCCATTACTCATGATTCCAACCTCTTAAGAATTTTTTTCATATTCTCCCTACGAATTGCCCCTTCTCTTTAATTGCGTACTTCTATCTATTTTGCACCAAATAATTTTTTTCAAGTTACGCGAAAACTCGCTCAATAATGTTATACATAGTTCATTTGATTGCTTCTAAATACGTTTTTTACCCTCTCTCTTTCTTTTTCACTCTCTCTTTCCCTCTTTCCCTCCTGACTTCTCCTCTCTCTCTCTCTTACTCTCTATCTCTTCCTATCTCTTAATCTCTCTCTTTTACCCTCTCTTACTCTCTCTTACTCTCTCTCACTCTCTCTTACTCTCTCTTCCTCTCTTTCTTTCTCTCTTTCTTCCTCTCTCTTCTTTCTCTCTATATCTCTCTATCTCTTTCTCTCTCTTCCTATCTCTTCTTTTTTATTTTACTGTCTCTTCCTCTCTCTTTTCTTCTGTCTCAATACCTTTCTCTCTCTTCCTTTCTCTTCCTCTATCTCTCTCTCTCTTCTCCTCTCTCCTTTTTCTTTCTTCCTCTCTTTTCTACTTTTTTATGGTTCTTTCTCTCTCTCATGCTCTTCCACTCTACTCTTGACCGCTAAATATTACAGTTGAGACGCTTGATCGTACGAAGGAAGATGTTCACGTTGATATTCGCTCTCCTGACGGACGGGCGCTGCCTATCCAACTGGAGAGTCTACCACAAGGAGGAGTGCGAGCCAGCACCAGATTCAAGCAGGTAACTCTCTTCTCCTCTCTCGTTCTCTTTCTATTTCTCTCTCTTTCTCTATCTCTTCTTCCCTCCTCTCTTTCTCATTCGCCCTTTCACTTTCTTTCTCTCTCTATTCCTTAATCTGTCTCCTTTACTCTGTCTTTTCTCTATCCCTCACTCACTTTCTCCTTTTCGCTCTTTTTCGTGTGGTATATTCTTTTACTTTCTCTGCTACTTGTCTTACCCCTCTCTTATCATTTAGGTGTTTATTTAGCTAAAAATAAAACTGATCTAATAAGCAATTGGAGTGTTCAACTTCGATGAGCCATTCAACTAATCAACCCGTTTGTTGCAGACGGGAGTTCATTCGGTAGATGTCTTCGTCGACGAGACCCCACTGGAGGCACGTCACATGCTGACTGTTCTCGACCCATCCACTGCCGTTCGCCTCTTGGGAGACATTCCGTCAACCGTCCTTGGTCACCTATCCACAATTCCCATCCATGTCGACACCGCGCTCAAAGAACAACTTCAGGCGCGCATTTATGGTCAGTATTCCGTGACTGGTCAGAACTCAGAACTTAAAGAGAATCGAACTTGCGACCTTCTTCTTGCCAGACTTGAGAGCTAACCATTCGCCTGTGGTACAAACTGTATAGAATTTCGCTAGAGCCATGTGAGATGCACTTATATGTATATTGAAAGAACTTAAAGTTATAGTATTCTAATTCAGCGCCTGATGGCAGCTCCGTGCCATGCGAGATGCGCCTTGTGACTGGCGAGGAGTGGTTGCTTGAGTGGCGACCTCGAGTAGAAGGCGAGCACGAGCTTTCCCTGCAGGTTTCGTCCGTTCATGTCGCGTCCTCGCCGCATGTGTTCCCCGTACTCGACCCGTCCGCTGTACGAATCATTGGACTTCGCAACGATTGCGTCGGGACTGAGCAGAAGTTCAATGGTCTGCTTTTATCACGAATAGATTGATCTTGGCAAAATATACTGATGAGTGACATGATGATTGAGATCACAAAGGTGAATTCAGAAATCATTAGCAAGAGTTGTTGAAAGGGGTGGAAGATTTTGAAAATTCTGATACTATCAAAATTTCATGTTTTCTACTTCTTTCGGTTTTCTATTTTGTATATCGTATTACAGAAAAGTAGAGAACGTTTATGAAGTATAACCGTCTAAAAGCTTTAAAAATAAGATAAAATATTGTGAATTAGGTTAAAGAATTTGCTTTAAAACGTCACGTTTATGCAACACAACGTTTGCAGTAGACTTTGCCAACTCGGGTGCGCGGGAGGCGAGAGTCGCGGTGAGCCGAGACGCAGGTCACGAGGTCATCTGCCAGCAGAAGAAGATCAAGCCTGGCCTTCTAGTCTGCTCTTTTTGCCCGAAGCAGCCGGGCACGCATCTTGTGAATGTCACCATCGACGATCTGCTTCTTCCAGGTGCGAAAAAGCTACTGTAGAAATCCATTTGAAAGAAGCTTCAAGTTTTTCCGATTCACCTTGCAGTTTATTATATACCATTTCAAAGTCGCAGTTCAAAAACTACCAATCGACAAATGCTCTTATAGTTTGCCTTCCAGTTCTGAGACCAGACTATGTTTTCAAGCACTAAATTGTTATAGTTTTTTAGACGCCAAGTAATAAAATTTAAGGCCAAGTACGGTATTCAAAGACTAAGTACGGTAATTGCTGCAGAATGCCCCTATGAAGTGAACATCCTCGCCCAAGGGACTGTTCGAGCGAGCGGAGACGCTCTCCGAAAAGCTCAGAGGGGCAGGAAAGCAACGTTCGAAGTGTCTCTGAACGAGACGCGTCGAGGCGATCTTGATGTTCTAATATCGGGTAACCATTATAGCCCTCTATTCATGCACCAGTTAACACGCATGGGGAAGAGGATCTCACTCGGATTCAATTCATAATATCAATCGAATTATCGATTGACCATTTTTCGATTGATACATCTTTGATTGATTGATATATCCAGCTACTAAACTCGGTTAAAATAGGTTGCTGATCATGTACTGTTCATTTCACCTACTCCAGAATGCAAAAGCCTTCCACAACAAGAGGCCAAGAGAAAGGGGACAAGCGGACCCCAAAGGGGGACAAAAGTGAAGTAATTTATCGAATCGTGCTAACAACATAGATATCATTATTAGAACGTTCTCATCTCATAAAAGAGGTGACGTCATCACGCTGATCTGAGTAATTTAGGAAGTCAAAGTGGGAAATGAAAAGCTTTGAAGAGAATCGAACTCATACGAAAAGGGAGAGATGAAGCGCTAAAACAAGTGAATATGCAGGGAGCGAGAAACACGGTAAAATGAAAAAAATTCAAAAAGGATAAACTTAATTGCGGTGAAATTCAACGAAATTTTTTCAAGAGAATATCAACTTGTGAACGCCTTTCTTATCAGAAATAAAATGTTGATTGAGAGATTTGTTAAGACATAATTTTTTATTAAAACATTCAGGAAAACTTCAATTGCTCCCAGCTGTCCGGGGCTGTGTGTCTCTTGTACTTTCAGGGTCCTTATGTGTGATTTTTTGTTGTTTTTTGTGTGCATGCTAATGTTTTCCTGTGCTTGTTTAGAACTTTAAAAGCTCGTTGAAAAATGGGTCTAATTCAAAGTGGGTTGCAGATGCGCAAGGAGGACCCCTCTCCGTGCGCTGTTACAAGCAACAGGACGACTCCTATTGGGTGGAGTTTACTCCGGAACAAATCGGTGCGCAATATTTTTGATTGTGGCAAGAATTGAGCGAAAGTTTCAACCGGTTAAGCTACAAACTTTTTAACTATGGTTTACTCACAGGGCTCCACACTATCGATGTGACTTTCGGTGAAGAACCGATCTCAGGATCGCCATTCAAGTGCTCAGTAGTGGATCCCAAGAAGGTGGATTATTTAAACAAAGTTCCGAAATTTAAACACTAAGTTAATATTTTGGTCGTATTCATACAATCGCAATGAATTAAAGTTTAACTAAATAAGCTAAATCATTCGACTCGTTCTCCTCCTTCTCCTTTTTTCTTATTCTTGTTTTCTGTTATTGGCTTTTTCATTTAGCTGCTCGTAGCTAGCGTTAAATAAGTGAAACTTTCTGCTCCTTTGCTATTCTCAGCTGTAGAGTCTCATATGAACTCCAAGCTCATAGAACGTTGATCAAAACCTCTTTACTAAGGTGGAAGTGACTGGACTTGATGAGCCGTTCATTTTGTGCAACGTTGCCACGATCAGTGTCGACAAGCAGAATGCCGGAGCTGGCGAGCTCTGGGTTGAGGTATGCTTTACTTCGATGGATCAGACAGTATAAAGTGTGAGTTGGCATGGGTCAGTAGTTGAAGCTCTCAGTCGGTACAAAAAAAGCACGTTTGTTCTAATCTTCTTGGCAACAAATTTTTTAGCAAGAACAGTAGTTTTTCTGTGATATACATGTTATGCAACAAAACCCAATTAAATGACGTGAATCTTGGGTAGAAATAAAACACTACAAGAATTCTGACCAAAAATTGGAACATCGAGTATTAGAGGGTCTGTCCAGAAAACTACAATACAAAAAATATAATACTTGATAGATCGCCGATCCAAGCGGGGCAGCCATCAAGACCGAGCATCTCAAATCCCCACGAGGAGATGACATGATCACTTTTCTCCCCGCCAAACTCGGTCTCCATCAAGTCAATGTGAAGTTGTCAGGATTCCAAGTTCCGGGTACGATCGAAACTTATTAGAAGATTCCAAGCTGATTTTGAAGTTTGTGAAATTCGCGAGTATTGAAAAAACTTAATTATGTGAAATTTTTGAATGTATTGGGCTTCTTTGGAGAAAGCTATGAACTTTATGAGTTTAGACATAAGCTCAAAACCAATCTTCCAGGATTTCCGAAAGGAGTGAATGTAGAGGAGGAGTCAGAGCCGTCTTTCACGGGCGCTCCGATGAGCGAGGGAGTCCCGATCGGCGGAACAGCCAGTCTCATATTCGACTCTAAGAGGCAGAGGGGTGGAATCAAAATACTTGTCACAGGTTCTTGTTAAATTTCGTTGGTCTATTTCGAGAAGTTGAGCATGAGATTTTTGATATGGAGGTGAGCCACAATCATTGATTAGAAGTATTTTAGAGTCTAAGCATAAACATGCTTTCAGCTTTCTGTAAACAGTGGGTTGCTTTAGACCCAACTGGTGCCAAAGTCCCGCATCAAGTGCGCAAGAGATCGAATGGAGCATCGGAAGTCACTTTCACGCCCGAAGCAATAGGAGTGCATCAAGTCGCCGTTCACTTCAACAACACTCAGCTCTCAAGTGCGGTTTGCCAAGAAATCGTAAGAGATTATTCTCGCAAAAAAGGAAAAACAAAGGATTAAACCAGTTTTCAGACAATCGCACTTTGAACCATCTTTTAGCTGATTGCCCTTTCCGAAGTTCCTTATCGCTGTTGGGAAGAGCTCTATAAATACTCCTGAGAGAAAAAATTGCAGACAGTCCTTTCTTGGTCGAGGTCTTCGACCCGCATAAAATGGCGAAGTCGAATCGTGTTGCCGTCCAGGGCCTCGAAAAGAGTCTTAATCTTCGTCACGCAGCTGTTATTTCAGGTGGGCTGAGGCGAATTCATTTATGAAAATAGGAAGCTAGATGAAATGAAGTTCTTTATTGGAGTAGAAAGTGAATTGAGTATGGTTATAGAAGTTCCAGAGTGTCAATGATCTAATCTAAAGTTCTGAAAAGTTGCTTTATTACTACTTTTTTGAATCATTAAAATCACGTGAGGTCGACAGGAATTTTCAAGAAAGCTATAACTCAAGTAACAAAAAGTGTTAAATTTAGGGAAACTTCAGAAGCTATCCGCACATTATTAGCTTCTCAAAACCTATAAACTGTTTTAGACTTTTTTCCTGGCGTTGTTATAATCAAGTTTCGTCTCAACCAAACTTCACTGTCTTAAAACTGTGTAACTCAACATTTGAAGACTTTTCAGACTAAGTTATTCAACTATAGAACAGAAAAAAGCTAGTCCACCGGGCGGGAATAGCTTTTTTTTCTGTGCGACATTTAAATCACTTATCATCTTAACCAGGCGTCTCTGTCTTTAAACTGTGTAACTTACAACTTGAAGATTTTTCAGACTGTAAAAATTCAAGTGGAAGATTCGCATTACTCGCTTTTACGACAAAAAGCTTCGACAATATGTAACAAAAACGGCCGGATTTTAAGGAAGCCGTGCATAAAATTTCTCGTTCAGTCTTTTTGTTGTAAGGCCGATTCACAATCGCAGGTCGGATGGTTCCTTACCAGAGCATTTAACTCCAGGGAATCGATAACACAGGGTTGAAAACGAATCGTAACATTATCACAGTTTGAAGTGCTAGTTCATGTTTGTTTATAGAAGACCAAAGTTGACTACAGTATTTTAAAATTCAGATGCAATGACCGATATTATTTACAGTAACATACAGTTCATTTACAGTAGACCGAAGTGGACTGGGTCACCTGGAAGTCGATGTCCGGGACCCCACTGGGGAGAAGGTCAAGACGGAGCAGTTGAAGTCGCCCAATGGGAAAGAACGCGTCACTTTTCTCCCTTCTCAGCTAGGACCCTACAAGGTAAAACATAAAATGATAACAGAATTCGATAACCAAGTCTCTTCAGGACCCCACAAGGTATAACATAAAATGATAACAGAATTCGATAACCAAGTCTCTTCAGGACCCTACAAGGTATAACCAAGTCTTCCCAGTACCCTACAAGGTATAACCAAGTCTCATCACCATATAAGTAATGAAAACATGATTCGATAGAGGTTATCTTTCCTGCTTTCTTGGTTTTGTGTATAGTTTTTTTGGACACATATGATGTATCACAAGACAAACGGCTGTCTTTAAATCTTAGGCCTTGTTTCACTCAGTAGCATGATATTACATCGAGTGTTACTCGCACGTGGGTGTAGTAGCTATAAATTTTTCAGACGATCGGCTCACAGTTCTGTACTCTAATTGTAGGAGCAGAGTTTTGAGGCTAACTTGATAACCAATTTGTATCGTGGATGTTTTAACGGCGTGTTCAGCAAGTTCGTCCTCCAGTTCACGAAGACTTAGTGCGAGTCATAAGCCAGACCAATATTTTCTGATTCACGGCTAAAATTATTTATGACATTATTAGTAACTACTTCCAATCGAATAAGGTGGACGTCAAGATCGCGGGTGAATCGGTGCCTGGTTACCCTCAGACTGTGATGGTAGAAGAGGCCGCCACGCCGTCTCTCATTGGTGCCGCTGTTGATCTGCCCGTTCGACTCGGAGACAGCGCCTCTTTTATATTTGACCCGAAGCAGCAAAATGGTGGACTCAAGGTCGATGTCAGGTCCCCGGACAATCAAAAGGTGGGTCATACCGCTGTTGTCTTCTATATGTCTGAAGAAAGATTCAAAAATCAGTCGAAACTAGGGTTTGTCTTTTAATTAGGCAGATTTAACCTAAGTGGAAAGTTTTAGCCTTTAGTGGACATATGCACTTTCGCTGGAAATTCAACTAGCTGCTAGCAGTTTGTGAGAATTTTTTTTGGTTTTTGATGTCCTTGATTATCATTTTTCTTTTTTGTACCTTGTGCTAGTGAAAAAAGAAGCTGGTTTGGAATAAGGTCCGGCACACAACTGATCGTCGACACAACGGGACGACCGAGGTTCTCTTCTACCCCGAACAAGTTGGGAAGTACATCGTCAACGTCGATTTTAATAGCAAACCGGTCGCTGGTCAGTCTCAAAGTCACAAGTGTTCCATTTCAACTTTATTTTTCTTTGAAAAAACTTTTTTGAATGGATTCTAATATTATCATTAAAATAAGCAAAATTGCGTATTGAATTGTTCGCTGATATAATTCCTCGTTCAAAACCGTTGCCGTATAAAATTCCACCTTCATGTTTATCCTCAAAGAGTTTTCAGCTAAAAATCATCTGATAGTTGTTGACCATAAAACTACTCAACACGAAAGCGTCTCGAGCATAACAATTCAAGGAAAAGTTTGGCTCTTATATACTCATGGGTATGCTAGCCAGTATAGAGAGGCATTTTTTATACGGTCTCGTAAGAATAAGCCGTACGGTCTCGTTAGCGTAAACTTTTACTGAGCCTGAGCGTTTTTTTGTGTAAAAATAGATTTTTAATGCAAAAAAATTTTAAATGTAGAAAAATTTTATTAAAATTTTTTTTCAAGAACCGGAGTCTCTGATGCTCAAAAAAATCACCTATGAAGGAAATTTTTGAAACCGTAGCGTTTAAACACAATTTTCGTCTAGTGCCTGCAAGACAAGACGCAGCAGGGTATGTGAGGGAATAAGAGCCGAAAGTTTTTTATCAAGAGAATAATACCCATAAACCCTTGGTCGCGTCTAATGGATAAACGAGGCTAAACATTGAGCTTGTTTGGACAATTTCGTTTCATAATGACAATCTTTCATAGGATCGCCGCTGTTAGTTCGAGTCGTCGACCCTTCGAAGGTGCTCGTGAATGACGAGAACATGGACAAGGAAGGCCGTCTGGTTCTCTCCCTGGGGCAGAGAAACATCATCGATGTGGATGTAACTGCCGCGGGACCTGGTGAGCTGTTTACTTTTTCAATCGAAAAATCAGGGGACAGGTGACGCATCTCAAAGTAAAACGTTGTGATAAGACAAGTGCTTATGAATAAAACAGTGCTATAACACGGCCTAGCTAAAAAAGCTAATTAACTACATATTAGTTGAAACTCCAATTGAAGGCCAGAGAGCAGAGCTACAGTTCAAAAAAACTGAATCCTGCACCAACGTCGAAACTTAAAAAACATTTTTAAATAACAGTTTTAAAAAAAGATAATTCAACATGTGCTTCCAAAATATTTGTCTCAAAACATTTGAATGAACGATTTGGTTAATACCAATATAATTTTGAAAAATTTTTTCTCTCAAAACATATGCTTTGAACCACTGTTCTTTCTCAAAAAGCATACGGTTCATACCAACCAAATGGTTAATTCAGAGTCTAGAAGTTAGTTATGCAGAACAAAAACTGATTTAAATAATTTCAGATCATTCATTCCTTCTTTTAAGGAAAGCTACGAGCAGAAATCGAAGATGCGGACTCGAGAGTCGTTGGAAACGCTCCCATTGTGGAAGAAGTCGGACATGGAATGGTGAGAACTAGGCTTGGAACGGATGTATAAAGACTCACAGTGCTCAATACAATCAGAGATATTCGGTGCTCAAGAGGGACTTGTAACTTCCAGTAAAAGTCATGCACTTGTAGGGATCTTATCATCTACCCTGCAAGGAAGGGCTTGGACTACCAAAGAATTAAAAGCTTCCCAATTGCAGATGACGGTCACCTTTACCCCGCGAAGCCCGGGTGTGTACTCCCTCTTCTTGTGGTATGGAGAGCTGGCCGTGGAAGGAGCCAATCCACTCAGGGCGGTTGCTCTGCCATCCGATGAAGCCAGCAGAGTGATCGCCGCTGCTATGCCTCCTACATCCTCCAAAACGTCATCTCTTATAATTCCAAAAATAAATAGAGAAAGATAGATAAAAGACAGGGAAAAAAGAGATTAAAATACAGAGATTGAGATTGAGAAAAAGAGAAAAGAAAGCGGGCGAGAAAGGAAATTATTGAAAAAAAGATGTAGAAAAAGGGAGAAATAGAAAACACAACCGCTCGGTGAAAGTTGAATACAGAACATTTTGATTATATTCATTCGTTGAAGGAACTGTAAAGGGAAATGAATAAAAAAGTAGGTCAGTAGACCAAAGCAAACATTTCAGTCGAGATATCGATCGAAGAGAAGTGGAGAGAGGAAGGCTTGGGGTGGCTCATCAGACAGCGCCAAGACAAGAGGAGATACCTGACTACGATACGGTAGACAGCAGAGTGGAGGGAAGGGACTACGAGAGGAAAGAGAGACAGGCGCCAGGCAGAGAGTACGAGAGGAGAGAGCGAGTAGAGGGAAGCGGGTACGTGAAGGACGAGCGGAGAAACAGAGACGACAGGTTATTAGAGAGTTTACAGAATACGCTTACGGTAATCGAAAGTTCGAATTAAATATAACTCTTGTACATAACATGATACAAATTTGTTCTACCAAATCTTTTAGCGAAACATCCGCCTTCATCATTTAAAACTTGTATGGAGCATGAGTATGTATTTTTTTAGACCGAAACTGGCTCAAGAGGTATTACGTTATTTCTCAGTCCTTACAAAGCTCTTTTGGCTGTCTAAAAAATGAGTTTTTGGAAATTTTTAATATCGTGTTCCTGATGAGTTGGATTTAGTCTTTGTATTGACAAAAAAAGCCGGGTATCTAATCACGAACTAGGACCTGTAGTAGAGATAGCTGAGTCCTGATAATGGAGTACAGTTAAAATTCTAATATACCAGTTCAAAAACTCTCCTTATGTGTGTTTCTGTTCCAGAGATGCAAGCCGTAGAGATTACGAGAGAATAGACCGCAGAGGGGAAATGCAAAATGAGAGAATAAGTCGGAATGCCGGATTACTGGAGACCTCTCGTGATGCGGAGAAGAGAGAGGAGAGAGAGGTTCAAGAGGCTGCCTCGAGGGTCCTCTTGCGAGGAGATGGCATTGATAGGCCGCTTCTCAACGAGCCAAACGAGTTCATCATTGATGCTTCTGACAACTCAGTCGGTGAGTATCTACATTCATAACATGTTCACTAATTGAGGGAATCTTGCCTTCTTTAGGTTTTTTTTTCAAAGCGCAAAAATGTTATGCTTCGTTTAAAGTTCATAATTTCGCGGGATGTATTGAAGGGATCCAGAGTGACATGTTCTGACTGCGAGTCATGTTCAGACGTTTTGATAGGTGTCTTTGAAGATATGATGAAAGATACGCTCAAAGCGAATTGACTACATATTAAGCAGGATAGCAGCACATGTGTATAAACAAAAAGAGATGTAGACAGAAAGTAACAGAAGGAAAACTGCAACTTAAGTATATAATTGAGGAGGATATGGTCTACTTGTTCAGATGGTAACGTGGCAGCAACTCTCATTGGTCATAAAGTCGATGTCCCAGTTCGGTTGACAAACATTGGTCGGAACATCTACAAGGTTTCTCATTACTAATCTAGTTCTTCAAAAAGGTATGTCCTTGCTGATAATCAGGAAAGACCTGTCCCATATTTCAAACGACTGTTTAACATGCTTGTCTGAAAAAGGGTGCGTAAAATAAATGTTAAGAAGTATTTTATAGTTGTGCGAATAAACATTGATTATCATGAACTACAGTACCGCCCAAAATGTTAACATATATTGAATTATTGAACATAACTTTTTTCAAAAAAAAACGAATGAAGCTCAAATTTTCAGATATTTTTTACAAGCCAAGTTCACATGTTTCGAGTAATAGAACAACTTTGGAAAATGTTTTATTAGGTTCATTCGTTAAAAAAATGGAAATAGTAAAAAGTGCTTATAGAGATGTTCAATTTTTTTTTGAAGTATCAAAACAAATATTCTAGTATTTGGTGGCATATCCTTTGGAGTCAATGACTGCCTGACATCTACGAAATATAGAATCAATCAAAGAGTCAATGGTTACCTGCGAAATCGCCTTCCATTCCTCCTCTAGCTGCTTAAACTTTTCATCAGCATTTCTGCATGTTTTTCCCGTCAATTTTCTTTGCAAATGTTCCCATAAATGTTCGATGATGTTCAAATCGGGAGACTGGCATGGCCAGTCCGAAACATCCACATGCCGACGCCGTAACCAGTTCTGAACGTGCTGAGGTCGATGTTTCGGGTCGTTATCTTGTTGAAAGGTGAATCCACGACCGAATTTGGAGAGGGCCCAAGGGCGCATAGTGCTTTCCATTATGTTCTCATAGCCGTAACGGTCGAGATTTCCGACAATACGTCTCAGTGGACCCATGCCGCTGGCGGAAAAACAGCCCCAGACCATCACAGAACCACCGCCATGTTTGATTGTGAGCGACTGGTATTGTGGCAGGAAACGCTTGCCCGCTGGACGTCTTACCCACCTCAGACCGTCACTGCAGAACATATTAAACTTGGATTCATCAATCCAAACAATCTGAGACCACTCACGGCGTGTCCAACTGAGGTGATCCTTAGCCCACTGAACTCGAACTTTACGATTTTTTCGCTGATGAAAGGCTTCTTTGCAGGCCGCCTTCCATTCAGTCCAGCGGCTTGCAAACGGCGTTTGATGGTAGTTATTGAAGGAGCAGGAGTCGCGGGCGTTGATATGACAGCTTGAATGTCTGTAGCAGTGCGTTTCGGGTCTTCGCGAGATGCGCGCAGGATGCATCGGTCCATGTACCTCGAAGTTACGCGGGGTCTCCCCGAACTTGTCTTCACGATGACTCGTCCCTGCATTTTTTTTGTGTTCCAAAGTTATTCAGTTGTATAAAATTCGTTTACCTGGGTTCGAAAACGCCGGAGGATACGGGAGATAGCGCTCTGAGTTACCCCGAACTGCTGGGCGAGCTCGCTCTGTGACCGGCCCTGTTTCGCCTCAGCAACAACAGGTTCTTACATTCTTTTACTTGTATTTCGATGTCCAACAGTTCGAATCATGACTTGAAACAAAATTTTTATGAATGAAGTTCGAAAAACAAAAAAAAATCAACAAAAAAAATCACGGAGAAAAAACTTTAAAATGGAAGATATACCAATTTTGGTGTATTTCTCGGAGATAATTAATAAATCACTCCAAATGATGTCCGGTACGGTACAGACACCCCAAAAAACTTCTGTGAAAATTTGAGCTTTGAATTTATCTTTGAAAAAAGTTATGTTCAATAATTCAATATATGTTAACATTTTGGGCGGTACTGTACATACAATTTCTGTCTCCTCATTTTAGTATATTATTTTCTTGAAGAATTATATGCAAATGAAGCTAGAATTACCGCGGTAATTCAAATTTGCGGTAGTTTTTAAGGTGAAGATCACGACCTAAGGAGCGACAAACGGGTTTTATTCGTTTTCAACATAAACGTATTTTTATTCCAGTTTATTCATGTACAGGGTGGCCCATATATTCGCAAACCAATCTTTCGGCGTTTATAATTCAATTTGTAGTGCACGCTGAGCTCCAATTTTTACACATGTTCTTCTCATATGTTTTTTATTACATGATTCAAATTTCATATCATTTGATCAATTCTCAAAAGAATGGTGTTCTCTCATAGAGCACTCTCTATCATTGTGGACTTGCACAAACTTGGTCGATCAAATACGCGCATCGCTAAAGATCTCAACGCCTCGCAATCTTGTCTGAAAAGCAATCAAACGGTTTGAACAGATCGATACACTTGCTGACTTGCCCCGAAGAGGTGATCCTCGATTAGTGCGCACCCCTAACAAGATTGAGGCCATGAGGAATCGAGTCGGCCGAAATGCTAGGCGTAGCTTGAAAAAAATGGCCTCCGAGATGAACTTATCACGCAAAACTCTTCAAAGAATCGTTGAAGAGGACTTGAGTCTCCCCCCATATCGTACTAAAAAAGGCTGCCATCCTAACTGTAAAGAACAAGGAGAAAAGACTCAAAAGGTGCCGCGCCCTAATCCTCTGGACGCGCGACAGTGCTCACCTCAGGATAGTCTTCTCGGATGAGAAGCTGTTCACTGTGGAAGAGGCCTACAACCCTCAAAATATGCGAGTGCTTGCTCGGGACTCACAGGAAGCTAATCATACCGGTGGATTCCTGCATAAAGCTTCCCATCCTGCAAAAGTCATGGTTTGGGACGGAGTGTCCGCCACCGGCAAAACTCCCCTTGTTTTGTTCGAACCAGGAACCAAAATTAATCAGGAATACTACCGTCAGCAGATTCTTCGAAAAGTATTGCTTCTTTGGTCTGCTTCCCACTACCGTAAAACACCTTGGGTCTTACAGCAAGATTCTGCGCCTGCTCACAAGGCTATCGGAACACAGGCATGTTGCAACGCTCATATTTCCCGACTTCATCTCCAGCGCAGAACGGCCCTCCTCATCGCCCGACCTCAATCCGCTGGACTATTCCGTGTGGTCCTACCTTGAGAGCAAAGTCAATGCTCATGCTCACTTGAATCTGGAGTCTCTAAAAAAATCCCTGCAGGAGGAGTGGTCGAAGATCGACGAAAAGTGCCTTCGTCCAGTGATCGAAGCGTTCCCAAAGCGACTCCGGGCTGTCGTTCGTGTCAAAGGGGACCGAATTGAATGATTTTTTGACCCAATGTTTTTAGTAATGTGTGCTGATAAATGTACAAATTTGAACACTCTTGCTCACTTATGCACTGAGATACACGTTTGTAAACGCGTTTGCGAATATATGGGCTACTCTGTACATATAAAGGTATGCAAACTAATCGGGACCGGATGGCAGCCAATATTTACACAATGGACTTCACCACGGTGGAACAACGCTGCGAAGTCTGTAATACATAGAAATTGTACTTGACACGCCTATACATGTCAGGCAGTCTACACTCCCTTGACACCGGGCAAGTACGAGCTGCGTGTTCTGTGGGACGAGCATCTGGTGCCTGGCACGCCCCGCCCCATTAACTTGCTGCCCTCGCCTGCATCGGCTGCTGACCTGATCACAGTCGACTCCTCGACGCTCAAGATCGGCGTCATCAACGACGACGTCAAGACGCTCATCGATACGAGAAAGGCTGGCCCAGGTGCGGTTCATTTTTTTCCTTAATGTCCTTCCCAGTCATTGTTCAGTGTAACCCAATTGATTTATTCCATGTAACTTCCGGGGAAGCGGGAAAGGTTGATATGTTTGAGAGCTTAGACTAAGTCAAAAGATGTTTTTAGGTAAGTCGCTTAGGGTTGTTGGATGTAGTTATAGAAACTTCCAAACGTGATTGAAACTTACTCTGCAATTTGCACTCTAGCAGGAAACTTTAAGAATTTTAAAGATAACAACAGGGTGAAGAACGAAAAACGAGATGAAGTAAACATGAGGGGAAGAAGAGCATTAATAGAAAGCTGACACAGAGAAGACTGCGTTCCTCAACTGTTGGGTGGCTCGATTTGGCTGACCGTTCCAGTTCTTGTTTAAATTGCAATAAAAACGACTAGCCTCATTTCCAAGTGCTCAGGTCAACTTTCCGCGCAGTGCATGGGACCGTCTAAATTGGCCTACTGTGAACTGTACGATCATCGCGATGGAACTTATACATTAAGTGTGAAGCCTACCGAGGTACTCTCACTTCCTAGATTAACAAAATCAACAACAACAACAACAACAACAAACCTTCCATCTAATCATCTAGATATATTTCAAGCTCTGTTCTTTTCTAATTCTTTTCCTCTTTCTCTATTTATTACTCTTTTCATTTATTCTCTCATATCTCTTTACTCATTTCCCCACTTTTTATCTTTTTCTGTTTTCTCTCTTTTTATTTGCTTTATTCACCCCTTCTCTTTTTTGTATTTGTATTGTATTTTCTTTTCTTTTCTCTGTGTACCGAATCATGTACACTTGCAAGCATATATCTCTAAAAACTTGGAATACACGAAGAGCTTTTGTAGTGATAACAGCCATGGTTGATAGATAATGGAGTTCGAGCGAAAACGAATCCTATGGGAGACATGAGTAGAAACGTGTAAGCTCAGTGACAAACGAAGACGTGAAGTTTCAGTTAATAAAATAAATGAAGAGAGAGATTGGGTAGGAAGGAAAGAGAGTTAAACAGAGTCGAATCAGAAGTGAGAGAGAGAAAGAGAGAAAGATAGATCATCCATCCTTCTCATCTCCAGGTAGGCAAGCACACGCTCACCATCAAGTACAACGAGAAGCACGTTCCCGGTTCTCCCTTCCTCGTGCACGTCTCCATGCCTCCAGATGCATCCAAAGTGAGGGTTTACGGGCCGGGCATCGAGCACGGCATTCTTTCCATGTCAGTCAAAAAATATTTTCATCTCGATTTTCGTGACTGCGAAACATTTCCCCGATTTGATATTTTTAGAGCGAAGTGAAATTGCTACTGTCCAGAAACCCCTGGATTCAGTGTTCAGTTAGAATTCAATATCTTGTTTATAAGTGATGCTAAGCACTGTCGTAAGTTTCCAGCGCATCGATGTTTCTTGATTATGTTAATTAGAGATAAGTTTGTAGAATTATTTCTTCTGTTCGCTCAAAAAGGATTCAGAATAAGTTTGAAATAGGGATTAAAGTTTAATACGTCTTTGTTTAATGGAATTTGAAAGTAGTGTTTGTAAAAAGTTGAAGTATTTACATCCAGATCTATTTAAAATCTTTCTTCAGCTTCAAATCCAACTTTGTGGTGGAGACGAAAGGAGCGGGAGCGGGTCAACTCACAGTGCGAGTTCGAGGGCCAAAGGGCGCATTCAACGTCGAGATGCAGAGAGAGAAGAAGAACGAGCGCACCATACATTGCAAGTACGAGCCCAGAGAGCCCGGCGACTACCAGGTTCAGCCATTCATCGCATTTATTGTTCCCGGATCACTTTTTTCCGACTATGTATGTGCCAAGGTTTTTTATATGCTGATAGTTGTAGATACTACGCCACCCTTTAAGACATTTTTGATAAAGGTTTTTACAGTAGCATGTATGTATAATCCGATTGAGCATTCGGAACTTGAAGGTCTAAAAACTTTACATAAATGTCTAATCTGTCCCAAATAATCGTTCCCTTCTTATTTAACATTAACCTTGGAAGCAATTTTTTATATTTAATTCACACGCGAACAATTTCTTATGCAATGTTATATGCATTTAGGTTGAATTTTTGGCGAGCTTCAAAAAAATCCTGAATTACAACCGTAAGCTCTAAACCTTCAATGAAAACCTCAAGATACACTAGTGCAGGGCTTCTCTTTGCAGGTGGAAGTAAAGTGGCACGGAGAGCATGTGCCTGGATCCCCCTTCCTGGTGATGATCGTGGACACTGAGCAGGAGCTGACCCGCTTCCTCCGAGGAGAAGCTCCTTCCCCGACTCCCTCGACGCCCTTCATACCTCCGGGATGGGTGGGAGCGCCTCCTCCTCCCATCTTCATGCCACGTGGTATGCCCACCCAGCATCCTGGGTTCTATCCTCCGGGTGCCATTGGCGGACCATTGCCGCCCGGTAACGCCTCCTTGATGGGACCACCGTTCGGTCACGGTGTCCCGCAGCAGCAAATGCGCCGGGGAAAGTACGCGAATGGATTGTAGAACCGTTGCTCAGGCTGAAAATGATGATTGACCATTACGATTACTTTGCCTAGCCATGTATCTATGTTAGTTTAGTGTCAAGACGCTTCTCTGACAGTAATTAGACGGCGGGTTTTACTTCTTTCGGTGGACCTCCCTCAACTATACAGTCTCCGGAATATTCGAAACTCAGAATCTTTAGGCGACCGTACGATGTGTCGAAAACCTGTGTTATTGTATGCGTTGTTCTCCTGCCACTAATTCACTTGCTAATGGAACATACTGCGTACCATTTCGTTCACTTATTCTTTTTTCGTGCTCTTCTCTTCCACGCCCTTTTCTTTCTCAAAAAAATGCGTGCTCCCTGCTACTAAGAGATACTTATGGCCACATGTTTGTCATATTCATCCGTTTATTCATTCATTTTTACGGTAAATTGCATGATTACTACACATGGAAGCATCAAGCTTAAAAATTCAAGTTTTCTGAAACATAGTATACATACTTTTTATGAAATCCGTCAAATTACGATCTTACCCTTGTTAATTTTTTTTAAAAGTTTTTCACAAACTAATTTAATCTGATTTTTCTATGACAACAAGAATACGGTCTTGTCGCCTTTTTTAAAGAACTTTCTTCTAATCACATCGCCAAACGTGGCCTTTGTTCCTTGTAAAGATCAAAGGCTCCGATCAATATTGATAACCCAATTAATGTTGATATTGGGTTATCAATATTGATCATTATGGATAACTGTCTTACTTGACCTTAGATGATTCAGTGGATAATCAAGTTCTCGTTTTTTTCTTCTAAGAAATATTTAATAAAAAAGTAACATATAAACTGAATTAAAGTAATATTTGGAAGTTCATAACTTTGGTTTCATCCAACGATGCAAAAATAATCTGCCTTAGAATTTATAAAATGTTATAAATAAAACTTTTTTAGGTTTTAAAAAGAAAGAAGGATCATGTGTAGTCTTCTTAAAGAGTAAATAGTGATCCTTTCCTATTTGTCGGTTAGTAATTTCCTGACTCGAATGAATTTTTTATCCCTCCTTGCTATGTGCATCAAGACCCCATCCTGCCCTGCTATAGCATCAAGACCCCATCCTGCCCTGCTATAGCATCAAGACCCCATCCTGCCCTGCTATAGCATCAAGACCCCATCCTGCCCTGCTATGTGCATCAAGACCCCATCCTGCCCTGCTATTCATCAACTTATTGTTCAGAGATAATAAATAAAAGAATAAAAAGCTTTGTGTTGTCAGCTGCTTTTTGGGGAACACACAAGAAAGAGAACGGGCATGAATTATTGGTCCACCATTTAAATAGAAGTGTCACCAAATAAAATAGTAACGTCCACCAAATAAAATAGCAACGTCCACCAAATAAAATAGTAACGTCCACCAAATAAAATAGTAACGTCCACCAAATAAAATAGTAACGTCCGCCAAATAAAATAGTAACGTCAACCAAATAAAACACTAACGTCCACCAAATTTTTTTTTGTTTTGAAATTCACCACGGCATTTTTTTCTCACCTGACACCAACCTGTATGGTTTTTTCCACCAAATTAAAAGTCCACCAAATTTTTTCGTGAAGTTCACCACGGCATTTTTTCTCACCTGACACCCAAGGTTTTTTTCTCACCCTACACCACACCAAACTTTTTCTGCTCTCTCAGTGAGTTGTTTTTGATGGTTTTTTTGTAGTGGAGGTAATTTTCGCGGGAGTAAAGTTTTTTATGAGTGTTTTTTGTTGTTGAATGTTTTCTTCAGGTCATTCTGTTGAATGTTTTGTTTCAGATTTAATTTAAAAATAGGTACTTCTGCAGTTTAAGTGGCAGCGCTCGTGGGCTTTAAACGTTTTGGTTATCATTTTTTGGATATCATTCTTCATAGGATATCATTTTGAGCATCAGGGACTTTGGTTCTTGAAAAAAAATTTTGTAAAAAAATATTTTTTTCAGAAAAAACAACAAAATTTCCAGAAAAAACTTTTTTTTTTCCTTTAGTGTGGTTTATATCTGTATAAAAAATTATAAATTCATCTATAATAGCTAAAAAAAAAAAAAGATTTTAAAAATGAAAAAATAACCTGATTTTGCAACTGAGTGAGAGTCCGCGGGTTTTGGTGTGGTGTCCCCTGTCTTGTGGCCCCGAACCAGAACATGAAGGATTGACACGTTTGTTAGATTAAGACGTCGTAACATGGATACCGAGAACAATTACATTAACGTTATGTTATAGAATATTAGAAGCGACATTAACATTATGTTGTAGAATATTAAAAGCGACAATGACAATGGGGGATTATTACGTTACGAATAATGTGCCTAAATAGGAGGGGTGGGGGTGAGCGACCGGGCCCGGTCTCCTCTTCTTTCTAGCAAAGGGGCGTATTTATATGTAGCGCCCGGCACGAAGGCGTGGTCTATGTTCACAATTATAATAGGGAAGCGGGATTAACAATACAGAGCTACCAGATATTCACACCTCCAACCTTTACCCCAGGTCCGTCCTCGGACCGAAAAAAAAAATTAAGAATAGTTTTAGTTCTACCTTAAGTGCTATTTCTACAAAACGGTAAGGCCGAGGATTTTAAACGGCATGCATCTAATTGATCATCTAATCTTATTGATAATAATTGATCTAATTGATAATAATTGAACATCTAATTGATCAATTGATCATGCATCTAAAGTCTTGTGAAAAAGAAACAATCGAAACACATGCATAAATCAAGTAAATTGGTTAAACCATGGATATATTTTGTTTTATCTACATTTTTCTATGCAAAACAGTTTCCAGAGAAATAACTAACAACTCATAAAGCGTGACATGATAAGCATCACATAAACAGAGGACAATTAAATATATATATATATATGCCACCGAAGAGAAAAAGAAACTATCTTCTTCTGCCGTCCTTTACTTGCTGTGTCTGTTGTTTGTTTTTTTTTTTTTCATCTTCTTCGTATCTTTTTTCCCAAATTAGGCCTCGCTCCTCCTTCGATCTTGTCCCGAGATTTGTCCCTTCCGAGTCCACCCACCGCTTTTACGACTGCTCCCTGCAATCAAGACCGAGAAGTATATGTTCCCTCCTTTTTGTTTTTGTGTGTTTTTTTTGAATTTATTATTATTATTATTATTATTTATTTATTTATTAATTTATTTATTAATTTAATAATTTATTTATTTTTAAATAGAATGATACCAACCTTTTCTTCCCTCTTTTTTTTTCCCGACGCTTCTTCTCTTTTTTTTTTTGAAGTCCTCGATCTCGCACTTTTGCCTTTCGTTTTCACGTTTGGAGTCCTCGACGCTTGACCAATTGTCCTGTAATTAGAATCAAGAAGTGTCTCTCAATGGAACGATATACATATATGTAAAACAACCTTTTTAAAAAAAATTTGTATTATTGTTATTATTATTATTGTTATTTTTTTTGGATTAGATATTAAAAACGTCACATTTGAACTAGCTGACTTTCCCGATCGCCCCTCCTTTCCGCCGTAGAGTTCACCAACTGCCCTGACGTTGATCTAGCATCGGGTCTCTGAACAAGTACATAGCTTTTAGTATGCCCACTTCATTTACTGCCTGTTCGAATGTGACTATGTAGTTGCGATTTGAAAGGTTAAACTTTCTCTTCTTTTTTTTTTTGAAAGGGTGACTTCTATGAAACCCGCCGAATACTCACCTGATCTCATAGGTTCAGCTGCTGGGATTCTACGACCGTTCCATGCCTTGCTGCGTACCTCACGACCTCATACCAGATCGCGAGATCGAGGAGCGTCTTCTGGTGGCCGACCACTATGGGGGTGTCCCTCGCTCTTGTCAGTGCCACGTTGACCCTGGCTTCGTCACTTATGAATTTCGACTCCCTTTTTTAGAGGCATCGGTGTAAGCCCGGTAGGTTACTCCCAAGGCCATGGAGTCCTCCATGCACGTGGTAGTTCTTACTACATTACGATCATATCCCCTAGCCTTTCCGAATCTGTCATCGATGTCTTCTTGCTCTTCTTTGCTCAACGGTTGAGCAAACGTTATGGGTTTGACCGGTGGAGGTCGTGTGTAGCCCTGTACTGCCTCCCGGTACTCTTTTTCTTTTCCTGCTCTTGGTGGTTCGATCGTGCAAAAACCTGAGGATTTTGGTGGCCTGCCGTATGCCCAGACAATCTCGCCTTCATTAGGAGGATTGGCCTCTTCTCCATTTCTGTCCACGAAGTCCCTCGGCCTGATGTTAGCTATATTCCTGCTCCCACTTCGCAGCATAGTAATTCTCTTTGAAGCTCTTTTGCCCATTACCACTTCCATGATGTATGCCATCTTTTTCGAAAAGGATCCCATGGCGACGGGCACTGCTAGTTCTGCCACCCAGGGCAGCATGGTTTGTTCCGCGAGGATGTCTGGGTTTAGCTCGGGTACGTATTTGTTCATTTTACCCGGGTTTCTAAGCGCGACTTTGTATACATAAAATAGGTCATCGTAAGCCATTTTTGACAGGTCGATGTTCGGTCTGCCCGTAATTCCCGATATGGTCAGGGCGTCTATATATATATATATCTCAGGTCTGGTCGATCCGGTGCGAACACTTCGTAGTGGACCGCTTCCAGAACCGGCCTTCCGTTGGAGGCTTCTCCGCAATGTCTGTACAATACTGGGTTTAACCCCTCGATTACTTCAGGCGTAAGCATTGTTCGACCGTCCTTCTCATCCTGTTTCTTTCCTTGAGGCCTTGGCGTTCGCGACTCCATCGATTCTTTCGTCGTGTTACGGAAGAGTTCGACCGTCTTAAGCGTGATCAAGGAAGCACTCGGGGCTTTGTCATTTCGTGACGTCCCGTGCTCTTTTCTAGGCGCCTGAATCTTTTTCCTATCCGCGTCGATGTAGGGGTTATTTGCTCTCGCGTTTTCCCAGTAAGCCTTTTCCACTTCCGGATCTACGTGCGGCATCGTGTAGATGGCTGGCTGTGGCTCGGTTCTCTCGTCTAGCATGTGACGAAAGGGGTGTGTCTGTGGCAGCGATTTTTTTTCTTCAGATAAGGACATCTCGGCCATCTGGAGAATGTTCTCATTGATGGGCTCGTCCTGGGGGTTTTGGTGATTTATTTCTTCCGATAATGGTGACCTCAGAATGAGGTCGCCAACCGGTGTGAGAGAAGCAACCGGCGGAGCGGTGCCGAGGCCTGAGATGACGTCCGTGTTTGGGGGGGAAGGGTTAAATTGTTCCAACAACGGTGTCCCGTGAACGGGGGCACCAGCTGGGGTGGGGGTTCTGACGACTTCGGCATCTTCTGCGTTTAGGGGGGAGGAGTTAAACAGTTCCAACAACGGTGTCCCGTGAACGGGGGCACCAGCTGGGGTGGGGGTTCTGACGACTTCGGCATCTTCTGCGTTTAGGGGGGGGGGAGTTAAACAGTTCCAACAACGGTGTCCCGTGAACGGGGGCACCAGCTGGGGTGGGGGTTCTGACGACTTCGGCATCTTCTGCGTTTAGGGGGGAGGAGTTAAACAGTTCCAACAACGGTGTCCCGTGAACGGGGGCACCAGCTGGGGTGGGGGTTCTGACGACTTCGGCATCTTCTGCGTTTAGGGGGGAGGAGTTAAACAGTTCCAACAACGGTGTCCCGTGAACGGGGGCACCAGCTGGGGTGGGGGTTCTGACGACTTCGGCATCTTCTGACGCCGGTCGTTCGTGGTCGGGCGGGATCGACCTCCTGGGTTTTTTTGCCGGTGGTGGTTTCCCTCTTATCGCTTGTCTTGGCATGCTCGCGCACTTAATCAATGCTGGCGTTTTTGCTTTTTTTTTTTGACGTGAGGTTACTCGACAAATTCTCGCCGCGCGCGAACATATAGGATTTGCGAAACCAATCAAGAAAACGCTAATACGAACATCAACGTGATGATGAGCTTGCGACATTTAATCTACCACGTTATAAAGACGGCATGTCCGTTACTCGGAGCTCGAAACAGATCAATGCTCGATTGTCGGAAGCCTTTCGCAACAATAGGATGGAATTTGGCAATCGAAAGGGAGGGAAGTGACTATTCTTTATGAGAAGACCAGACCTATTTTGTTGAGAAGCAAACAAAATGTGAGAATACTGATTTCCGTGTTGGGAAGCATAATGATTGAAGAATATAAGGTCCCGTTTAATTCTTAAAACTTTCTTAGATTTCCACCATCGCGGTTAGAAACATTTAGGGGTGTAGAACGAGGGCATTGTAAGCGAATAATTCTGGGAAGTGCAAAGTACGTTTCTAGCTAGAAATTGAAGACGTTCATTGATAAGACTAGGAAATAATAATCGGCCGAAACGAATCCCTAAGGACTCCGAGAGGACTGAATAAGACTGTAAGAGGGATTTATTAATAGGTATTGCTTACGTTCGTTGAGAGAGAAAGGCGGACGAGAATTTGGTAAAAATTTTTTTTTTTGAAAGCGAATGAAGATGATTTATGAAGATGTATGTATATTAATAGGAACAGTATCAACCGACTTACTGTAATCAACGAAAATAGTTTTAAAAAAAAAAAATTTTTAGAAAAAAAAAGCCAACTGATCAAGTGTTTGATGCCATTTTGAAAGAGACATTGGGAGAATTGATGAGCAAGCCCTTTGGAAAGAAATACGTGGGTATCGATCACGTTTTAGAAGTAACTACTTTTCGAGAAATTGCCAAAAAAATCACGATACGCACATGCATATTAAATGGCGGGAATTGCATTTACATGAACATGACGACGTGTAAATGAAAGAATAACGTTGTATGATTAGTCGCTTAATTGATTTCCTTTCGCGCGTTAGTAATGATTGATATGACTGGATTTTTAGCGCTGGTGTAATTGAGAGGCGATTCCGAAACAATAACTGATGAGAGTGTGGTGTGAATTGTTGATCTTATAGGACAAAGAAGAGAAAAGAGGCTAAGGAGAAGAGAAAAGCAAGGCTGGGGAAATCATACACCATGATATAAGCGAAGGTTTATATGGGATAATTGGCAAAACAGGATATATTACAGTTCAAAAATGAAAATAAAAATGTATACATACATATACATCGACACATATACATACAAATATACATATGCGCATATACATATACACGTACGCATGTACATACACATATATAATATATACACTCATATACATATATATATTTTCCGGAGAAGTTGTTCCGAAAAGCATGAGAAGAATGCGCAAATCACAGAGAACTTTACGGAAGGACATGAGCATAGTAAATATAAGAATGCATAAACGAAGTGAATTGCGAGCACATGATATGATATAATTCATCGAGCGCAGAAGCAAGAGAGCGCTCTTATGATCATCAAAGTTCAAAGATAGACAAGAGTTACAGAAAAATTTACGGGAGAACATGAGCATAATGAGTATAAAAATGCAAACATGAAATAAATTGCGAGCACCACATATTATGATGTAATTCATGGAGCGCAGAAGCAAGGGAGCGCTCTTGTGATCATCAAAGTTCAAAGATAGACGAGAATTACAAAAAAAAAATTTACGGAAGAACATGAGCATAATGAGTATAAAAAAAATGCATGCACGAAATGAATTGTGAGCATCACATATTATGATGTAATTCATGGAGCGCAGAAGCAAGAGAGCGCTCTTGTGATCATCAAAGTTCAAAGGTAGACAAGAATCACAGAGGAATTAACGGAAGAACATGAGAATAATGAGTTTAAAAAAAAAAAAGCATACATGAAATGTATTGCGAGCACCACATGATATGATATGATTCATCGAAGGTAAATTAATTCATAGAGCACGGAAGCAAAAAGAAAGAGAAAAAAATGAATAAAATAAAACACAAAAACAAAAATCTTATGTTCTGATTACTAAGTACCTATTCCTGGGCGTTTCTATATGTGGTATTGTTAGCTTTTTGGAAAAGCCTATTTTTGTAGTATAGTTCTTGAGGAAAACCCTAGATCCTACCTGAAATACATTTTCTCTGACGTGTTTATAGTATATTCACTCTCGGAAAGGAAATTTGCGGTGGCCAACTTGCCTGGTCCTGTGAACTACGCATTGTGAATCCGTCAGTATTTTCCTTAAATCTTTCGAAGCTACGATCATAAAACGACATATTCCGCCAAGTTCTTCTATTGGGTGTTTTCGGGGCTTCTAATTGTTCTGGTATATTGCCTTCTACTCTTGGGACGTTTTCGATGGTAATAGACGTAAATGGTTGTCCGTGGTTGTGTTGAAACGTTGTTTTTCCCATATCTTCTTGGTTGGGGCCTTGGCTTCGTGTTTTTAGCCTTTGAAATACACCCCACGCGGCTGGATATCTGATGGCTATGGCCCATTTCATTATTGCTGCGGCTAATGTTAAGGAGGAGTAGAGGCAGCATACCCTAATCCATAAGTTTTCCCACGAAAAATTGAAGAATACTGACAGTGGATTTGTAGCCGTCGTTCCTGACTCGTAGTGTTCTGTTCCTCCCTCGGAGTGGTCGGTGTTCGCTTCGAGCATGGCTGCCCTGGTTGAGAACGCCTGCCACATCTCGCTACTACGATGCTCCTGTAATAATTCCGTAAGGTTCGTTAAGACTAGGTTGTGGAATAGAGTAATGCTACTGGTTGTGGTTTTAAAATATGAAGGTATAAATGTGTTTAACGACGTAATTCTCTGGTTTGAAAGACGACTTACTGTACCCATGACGCTGTCCCATTGCCAGATGCCGTACCCTACTGCGAACTGAAATGGTGCTACTTCTGCGCAAGGAACCTTGTCTGCGTGACTCGTTATTATTAGCGATTTGGGTTCGACAAAGGTGATCCATGGTTTCTCGTTTGGCACTGACACCGCCACTTGGGGTCGTGAGTAGCAGGTCTGGTTTGCTTTGAGCAGCTTGTAAGAAGATTCTTGAATAGGGATACATGGAGTAGTTTTTACTATGTTCTTACCTACGTAGGCCGCCTTAATATCCGACTGGTTTAGCAGGAGTCGCATTGCTAAAGTCGGGTTAGCAGCCACCGACGGGATAAGGGTGGCGGTCAGCGAGTTTAGAGAGCTGCATAGGCGGCGTGTAGCATGTTCAAACATGATACTCATGTACGTTCTTACGCTAATTTCCACTGCTTGCAACTGGGCTGCCAATTGATTCGTGGTGGGAACTCCTGCTACTACGTCTCTTTTAGGTCTAGGGTAAGTTACCAGTATGCCGTATTCTTGGTCAGTCAACGTGAAGGCTAAGCCGCAGTCTGATATTGCTGGGCTGCGTTGAGACCACGATAGCGCAAACTCATGATTCTCGCTCAGCCACACGTTACCCGCTCTAGACCCTTTGATGTCTCCTAAAAATGTAAACTGACATTTCTGTTTTGCTTCTGCTTTCCAAAGCATGACTCGACCGTCTTCAAGTGTACATTCTCCGTCGGCGTAGGTACATCCGCTTATGTCGCCAGCCGGACTATCTGGCTTCGTATCGCCGTGTCGGGCGTATACCGTTGTCTGAAAGGTTAGACATTCATGAAATGAGATGGTTCGTTCCCCGGCCCAACATCCTATTGGGCCCCATTCCCATTCTACGTCTCTCGCGTTTTCCGTTTTAGCTAGTTTTCCTTGAACCCTAAGCACGCCGTGAGTGCATTTGTTGAACCTTATCATTTGCCTACACTCTTCAGCGGAGACCGTGACTAGTTTACGACTTTCCTCTTTAGACCTATACCCAAAAAACGACACAGCATATTTAAGCTCGTGCCGTGATATCTGGCACACATGCGCTTGCGATTCGTATCTTACCGTGTTGGGTCGCCATACTGACAAACTGAGTGCGACCGGTGTCGCGTTTGACACCGTTGATAGGAAGCTGCAGTTGAAGGTGGTCGGCAGGGCCCAGAAAGACTGAGGTGTGCCCCGAGGGCACATCCATATGGGGCTAGGTACACCTCCCGCGAGTCCGGAAGCGGGCAATATAACGGTCATTGCCAGGCCTTTAATTAAGTGTACGTGCCTAGTTGCTTTCCTCAGGATTATTAAGAGGAGAAGCATGATAGTTTTGAAAATAATCCAACCGTGAACAGAACGGAAAGCCCTGATTGGTTGATGCGCTCCCCTGGCAGGGAACGCTGTTTCACCCGTGCTTGCCTCTGCTCCCTGACAACAAAGCACAGATGCCGCAATTGTGAGCATTAACGCTGTGCTCAATGAGGTTCCCGGTGATCTTCTGCCCTGTGACAATTGGTTATTCCTGGCTAGCGAGGCTGCAGTCCTCGCCTTTTCTTGCTCTAGGGCAATACTCTGGTGCTGCAACTGACCCGTTACTATTTCTAATGTCTCATTGGCTTTCGCGACCGCTTCTTGTAAACTTTTTGATCCAACTTCGTTGTTTTCTACCATAAGTGCTTGGGATCTAGGCTGTCTCGAGTATTTGTCTCTCTGATATCCTACGTTTTCTCTGTCGAACCTAATCGTCCTAGGCCCTTCGTTGCTTCTTTCATACCTGTCATTCCGGGGATCCTCGTATGCATTTCTGGCGTTTGACCTGTCATATCCGCCCAACTGCCTTTGTCCGTATCTCTGTTGCGGTTGCGAGTACTGAAACTGGGGTTCGTTGTTATATCTTACCCTGTTGTACCGGTCGTTCCTGTTGTACGAAGAGTTCCATCCTCCGCCACCGTTCCTCGGGTTCCATGCTGCTACCCTTGCTGTGCTCACTGCACAATCTCTGGACATATGACCTCTCTGCCCACACCTGTAACAGATCACGGTAAGAGTGGGGCCTTTTCTATTAGGCAGGGCCGGGTTTTGTAGGGATTGTGCAGCCATCACGTCAGGTTCGGTAACTCTTGTGACCGGGAAGATTGTCATGGCTGAGGTTGCGTCTTGTAATAGGCTCTCGTAGGTCCTGGCTTTTGTGATTGCTTCGGTGGCCGACGCCGGCGAAGCTGCCTGAACATAAAAACGCAACGCCGGTTTTAAGCGATGTTGGAACTCCTCAAGGAACCTCTGGTTCACTACTTCCTCTGACTTACCAATGCAAAAGCCCCTGACTAGCTTCATCAATCTAACAGAGAAATTCTGCACTGATTCACTCAACTCCTGAGTGCAACCCGCCAGCCTCTGTCGTGCTAGATTTAGCAGGTCTGGGGAAGTTACTACCGCTTTTACCGCCTCAACAACTGCCGTGTAGTCTTTGATCTGTTCTATGGATAGGGTCGAAATGGCGTCTCTAGCCCTACCGTCCAAGTGACCTATTAGCTGGGCTGCTTTTTGCGCCTCGTTTAGGGTTGATGGAGACATTCTTATCAAGTCCTCAAACCTTCGAATCCAAGCTGTCCAGTCTAGCTCATCTTCTCCCGTGAAAAGGGGTAACGACCTCGACCCGTCATTTTTCCCGAACGCGTCTAATGCTTTGACCACGGGTAGTTGGTCGTCCAGCCTTTTTGACACTTGAAGCACACACTGGTTCACTTGGCTAGATATGTCCCTCCTTATGGCTAGTTCCCTCTCCTCAATCTTTGACAATACCGCTTCTATCGGATCTATATCCTCCTGAAGTCTTATTCGTGACATATTTGTAAATAGACTACCTGGGCTTTTGCTTCCCGCGTCCTCTAGTTGTGCCTCCTCGCTGCCTCCATTTCTGCGACCTGGTGTCTCTAACGATTGCGACCGACAGCTACTCCCGCCTGTACCCCTCTCTCCGGAGTCGATCGTCTGCTGGATCGCGGCGGTGATTGGTGAAATTGGAGGGTTTTGCATACTAAACCTGTTATTTACTGATCGTCCGAAGGAGGGTCCGAAAGAACCCTCCCCTGACTGGGGGCTCTCCGTCGGCGTCTCGTTCGTGTCCGGCGGTCGTCCTTGGATGTTCTCGAGGCTTCTGCCACTTCGCAGCTTCATCGCTTCCTGAAAGCGGAAGCTGTTTACTTTGAGCCTGATTAAAGGGAACAATGACGATCAGTCATCCAGGGATGTGGGAGGGGCCTGCAGCCTCTCCCTGCTCGAGAGTGAGAGAGAACGGGAGAGAGAGAGAAAGGGGGTGAGAGCGTTATGCCTGCCGATGGGATGAGATAGATGTATTGGGTGAACTGTCCGTGGCTCACTTAAGATTTCTGCGCTGATAAAATTCTTCTTTGTCTCCCGTTTCCTCTGATAAAATTCCTCTCTAACCTTTGGAATGCCTTTTAGTCTGGGATGTGTTTAGTACTTTTGAAAACTACTGGTTGGAATGTGGCATTTGTCGGGGACTTTTGAAATAATCTCACAGCTGAATCATTCCCCGACCGCAAAAGCCCCTTTTTTTCTAAAATCTTTCTAACTTACTTCAGATTTAATGGTAGAAATGGCATCTCAGAGCGACTCTTTTAAAAATAACATGGTGAAAAGAGACAGAGACGATTCTCAAAACAAAAGCCTTTTAGACTGGAATGTCGCTTCCTTCGTCTGATCACGGATCTGAACCAATTTAGAAAGAATTTTTAATACAAAGGAAAGGAAGAGAAAGAAAAAAAAATTGCCTTCCTTTGACTAATCAAGCTCTCAGAAAGAGAAAGAGAGAGAGAGAGAGAGAGAGAGAGAGAGAGAGAGAGAGAGAGAGAGAGAGAGAGAGAGAGAGAGAGAGAAAAGGAGATACAGAGGCACATTCTATTCGTCATCTCGCAAAGAGCGTGCACCGCTACGCCAGGAGAGTGTTAGAGGCGATGATATATTGTATGGTGAGAATGAAAGAGCAAAGCGTGGCTGAAATAGCACGAGGTCTACTGTAGGTAAAGAGCACGGAAGTTAGGCGGATAGAGATATGTCTGAGCGAGAGGAATAGACGTAAGTACGTAACTCGCTCTTTTCACAAAAGAAATGTGCCATTAATCGGGGGAAAAGTGAGCATAAGGCAACTTTTCCGAGGATAACCTATCAACAGTCAAGAAACGTACCGGCAAAAGCTTTGTCCTAACAAGTGGAAACTCACATACGCTACCAATGTTTTGGCCTTCCACTGCTAACGGTTTAGCAAATGTAAGATGAAAAGTAAAGAGAGGGAAAATATGACTCTTCTGGTTCAGCGACATGAAAACACAAACAGAAAAATGCAAAGTGAAATATTTCTTCTCTCTTTTTTTTTGAAACTGGGTATAATGAAAATGAGTCAACAATCGCGTCACATGAAAAGAGCGAAAATAATAGGAACTTGAAGAGCTTACCTAGCACTCTCGTAATAGCTACACATTAATTGCTGAAGACGTTTTAGCACCAATAAGTTCATATGACTCTACCTGACGTGGAATAATATTCTCTCAATCTTGAATAAGGAGGACAATCATGACATGAATTCAAAGTCAGCATCACATGGACACAAAAGAAATCTTACGATAATCAGGAATGAGATAACCTTTTGAATAATTTACTTAACATACGCGCTTTAACTTCTAAAGAAACGTTTGCAATGATAAGTTCCTCTGACTCGAGCAAGGCACCTCTCTCTTTTCTCTTTCTCTCTTCTTTTCTTAATTGGCCGAACGGCCCAGACAACAGTGTCAACAGCCGCGCAACCATATGCCTATGACCTCTGAAATTGATACGGTCTCTCTGAGACATAAACAAATTTGCGCCACAAACACGATAGAATAAACTGGACTTACCATTTGGAGTACATTGTGTACGCTGCTTCTTGCTACTTGATCCTCCAAAGAACCCAGTATCATCTTCATTCTCCCTCTTTTTCCCATTTCGCTTCCCTCTCTTATTTCTTTCTTCTTCTTCTCTTTTTTTCGTTATTATTTTTTTTTCTCTTTTTTTTTTTGAAACTGACTTTGGTTATTATAAACTCGGGGTGGCGCCCCCCAGAGAGGGAGCGCCTCCCGAAGTGGGTCATCACACGTCACCTCCAGCTATCAACAAGGACTCTCTTTTCTCGCTCTGCTTCTCCCTTTTTTTTTTTCCTCCCCTTTTTTTTTTGGTACCTTATATATTTTTTTTTTTTTGCAAAAATCTAACGTCTTATGACGCGTTAACTGGCCAACCTAGTACGTGATCCTAGGATTTTACTTCAAACTCACCGGTCCTCCTAGTACGTTTTCCCTAGGGTATTACACAAATCACCGGTCTTCCTAGTACGTTTTCCCTAGGGCATCAAAACTCACCGGTCCTCCTAGTACGTTTTCCCTAGGGCCTCCTAGTACGTTTTCCCTAGGGCATTACACAAATCACCGGTCTTCCTAGTACGTTTTCCCTAGGGCATTACACAAATCACCGGTCCTCCTAGTACGTTTTCCCTAGGGCATCCTAGTACGTTTTCCCTAGGGCATTACACAATTACATCAGCAACACACACACGCGCAAACACACACTCGCGCACACACACACACACGCGCTAACACACACACACAAAACAAAAAAAAAACACGACGACGGCGCTCGCATTTTTCCTCTCTACCCACCCCTTAACATGTTATGATGTAGAAATTAATAGAGACTTAAAAGGGCATCAAGACGGGACACCACACCTTCCCCCGCGGCTCTCTGACTAAGAACCACTCGCTGCTACCAGTGAGAGTCCGCGGGTTTTGGTGTGGTGTCCCCTGTCTTGTGGCCCCGAACCAGAACATGAAGGATTGACACGTTTATTAGATTAAGACGTCGTAGCATGGATACCGAGAACAATTACATTAACGTTATGTTATAGAATATTAGAAGCGACATTAACATTATGTTGTAGAATATTAAAAGCGACAATGACAATGGGGGATTATTACGTTACGAATAATGTGCCTAAATAGGAGGGGTGGGGGTGAGCGACCGGGCCCGGTCTCCTCTTCTTTCTAGCAAAGGGGCGTATTTATATGTAGCGCCCGGCACGAAGGCGTGGTCTATGTTCACAATTATAATAGGGAAGCGGGATTAACAATACAGAGCTACCAGATATTCACAACTGCAAAAAATTATTTTTACATTACAACGCTGGTACTTTTTTACTTCGTCTGGTAGGCGCGTCGCGGCCCCTTCGCGTCGCGGCCTCTCAATTTTTTATTTTTTTCTTTCTTTCTTCTTTTCTCTCTTTTCTTTTCCTTTAAAAAAAATCTTCATAAATTTTGGGGAAAGGAAAGGGGGGAGGGGGAAGGGGGTTTACCTAAGCAGGGAAGGGAGGGGGGCCCTAAAGGGGGAAGGGGGAGGAAGAGGGCCCTACCTAAGCAAGGGGGGGTTAGGGGCCCTAGGGAGGGGGGAGGGGGAAGGGGGGCCCTAAAGGGGGGAAGGGGGCCCTAAGGAGAAAGGGGGAAGGGAGTTTTCATGAATAAAATCTTTTTCTGAGAAAAAAATAAATAAAAGCCGCGACGCGAAGGGGGCCGCGACGCACCTACCAGACGAAGTAACAAAGGGCGAAAACGCTTAGGCTTAGGAAAAAGTTGGCTCTAATCTACTTTAGCCGTCCAAAGATTTTTTTCTCAGAAAGAGATTTTATTCATGAAAACTCCCTTCCCCTTCTCTCCTCAGGGCCCTTCTTCTTCCCTTTAGGGCTTTGGGGATGACTGAAACTGCAGTTGAGTCCAAAAATTTTTTTTGTAAAAAAATGAAAAAAATTTTGCAAGAACCGGAGTTTTTGCAAGAACCAGAGTCCTTGATGCTCAAAATGGACATCTATGAAGAAAAAAATGAAACCAAAGCGTTTAAAGCCCACGAGCGCTGCCACTTAAACTGCAGAAGTGCCTATTTTTAAATTATATCTGAAACAAAACATTCAACAGAATGACCTAAAGAAAACATTCAACAAGAAAAAACACTCATAAAAAACTTTACTCCCGCGAAAATTACCTCCACTACAAAAAAAAACCATCAAAAACAACTCACTGAGAGAGCAGAAAAAGTTTAGTGTGGTGTAGGGTGAGAAAAAACCTTTGGTGTCAGGTGAGAAAAAATGCCGTGGTGAATTTCACGAAAAAAATTGGTGGACTTTTAATTTGGTGGAAAAAACCATACAGGTTGGTGTCAGGTGAGAAAAAAATGCCGTGGTGAATTTCACAACAAAAAAAATTTGGTGGACGTTAGTGTTTTATTTGGTGGACGTTACTATTTTATTTGGTGGACGTTACTATTTTATTTGGTGGACGTTGCTATTTTATTTGGTGGACGTTACTATTTTATTTGGTGACACTTCTATTTAAATGGTGGACCAATAATTTTTCCCCAAAGAGAACATGCAACATATCTCCTGATGCGTTTTGACAAGCTGCAGTTTCTATGATCAGAAACTGTTCAAAACATTTTTTTAACTAGCATTGTTTTCCACATCCAATCAGATTAAAAAGGCACACATTACGAAAAAAACACAACATACGGTTACGGTTACAGTAGTGAGAGGGGTAATTGTCAAGCTTGAAGGCAAAACCTAACGACAGAGGTACCACAAAAGTTTTTGAATGCCTGGTCTGAATTTTTTCCGAGATATGAAAAAAGCTCTTGCTCTCTCTCATTATCGCTGCCGGTTGAGTGACTGTTTCCGATCGCTCTCTTCAGTTTCTCTTTAATTTCTCGTCATTTTACAAACACGGTTTACTGTGAATATCTGGTAGCTCTGTATTGCTAATCCCGCTTCCCTATTATAACTTAAATTACCAATCGTTACTGAGCCGTTCAATTTTGATTATATAACCGAAGATATGGTAATACGAGCATTATCTTCTCTTGAATCTAAGTGTAACACGTCCCCTGATTCTATTCCTAATATTGTATTGAAAAAATGTCGCTTTGCCCTGATTAAACCATTATGTATCCTATTCAATAATAGCCTTCTTACTGGCTCTGTTCCCCTACTATGGAAGAGATCTATAGTAAAACCAGTACACAAGAGCAATTCCCGGAATCTAGTTACCAATTACAGACCTATTTCTCTATGCTGTTCCTTATCAAAAGTTATGGAGAAAATTATTGTTAAGGAAGTATCTTGCTATTTAGAAAAAGAGAACCTTTTATCGCCCTACCAGGCTGGTTTTAGAGCTAGGAGGTCTACTGTGACCTCTTTAGTTGAATCTCATTCGTTCATTGTTGACTCGTTATCCCAAAGCATCCCTATCGATATAATATTCCTTGATATCAGTAAAGCATTTGATTCTGTTGATCATAGATTACTTCTAAATAGGATAGCATCTTTTGGTATCTCTTCTCCAATCGTTAAATGGTTAACTAATTATCTTGTTGGCCGCTCACAAACAGTTATGATCGATAATAGTCTATCTGACCCAATTCCCGTAATATCAGGTATACCTCAAGGATCATCTTTAGGCCCGTTGTTATTCTTGTTGTACATCGACTCTGTTAAAGAAGCTATCCCCGATTCTATCAAATTTTGCTTATTCGCCGATTATATAAAGATAATGGGACGCGCTACCTCTTGTAATTATATCCAACTAGCTTTGAATCGTATAACCGATTGGTGCCTAGAGTGGAATTTTTCCCTATCCATATCTAAGTGTAATGTACTTCATCTCGGATCATCCAATTCTCGCAGCGTCTATTACATGAACAGTCAACCTCTAGTAGTTGGTAGAGTTGCCAAAGATCTTGGTGTAATCATATGTGATCGTTTCTCTTATCGTAATCATGTTGAAGACAAATGTAAAAAAGGCTCTGCTCTTGTTAACATGGTGTTAAAAGCCTTCAAGTCACCATGTCCGCCTCTTTTAACTTCAGCTTTTAAAATTTATGTCAGACCTGTTCTTGAATACGCTAGTGAGTTATGGAATCCCTCATCCCCCGGCTTAGTAAAATCTATTGAAAAAGTTCAGCGGTCGTTTACGAGAAGAATCCTAGCAAGATCTGGCCATTCCAGACTTCCCTATTCACAAAGAATCTCCATGTTAGACCTAGAAACTCTTGAATATCGTCGTGCTATATCTGACCTTTTATTCATTCATAAATGTGTCCACAAAAAATGTGAACTTGAAACTATGAACTTGTTTCAGTTGTCTGCAGTACAGAGATTTTCTCGCCATTCTCATGAGCTCAGGCTAAAAACACCTCATAATATTAGCAAATGTTCTATTTCTACATGTGTTTCTCGCCAGCTATCAGTATGGAATTCATTACCTTTTGAGATCGTCAGTACACCTAATACTGCTAGTTTCAAAAAACAATTATTATCTCTGCCTACTGAAAAGATATTACCTAAACCTTTCGTTCATGACTAATATAATTGTCGATTTTAAGTATATCACCCTCCCCCCTTTTTCATCTATACCGCAACCCCTAAACACCGCCACTTGGAAGAAAGTCCATGCATTTAACTTTGTTCTTGTTTGTGTTTTCATGATATCACATGTGCTTGGAATAAAGAAATGAAATGAAATGAAACTGTGAACATAGGATAGGTCTTTATAGCAAGCCGCCCTTCTCTGGATAGAGGGCATTGCTCCATATTCTTATCTCCGCTTCACAGCTCATAAGCCAGAGAGAATGTAAGCTAGAGACCACGCCTTCGTGCCGGGCGCTATAAATACGCCCCTTCGCTAGGCATAGAGAGGAGACCGGGCCCGGTCGCTCACCCACACCCCTCTTACTTAGGCACATTATTTGTAACGTAATAATTCCCCCATTGTGATTGTCGCGTCTAATATTCTATAACGTAATGTTAATGTAATTATTCTCGGTATCCATGTTATGACGTCTTAATCTAATAAACGAGTCAATCCTTCATGTTCTGGTTCGGGGCCACAAGACAGGGGACACCTCACTGAAACCCGCGGACTCTCACTGGTAGCAGCGAGTGGTTCTTAGTCAGAGAGTGTGGTGTCCCGTCTTGATGCCCTTTGAAGTCTCTATTAATTTCTACATTATAACAAGTTAAGGGGTGGGTAGAGGGGAAAAATGCGAGCGCCGTCGTCGTGTTTTTTTTTGTGTGTGTGTGTGTGTTTGCGCGTGTGTGTGTTTGCGCGTGTGTGTGTTGCTGATGTGATTGTGTAATGCCCTAGGGAAAACGTACTAGAATGCCCTAGGGAAAACGTACTAGGATGCCCTAGGGAAAACGTACTAGGAGGACCGGTGAGTTGTGATGCCCTAGGGAAAACGTACTAGGAGGACCGGTGATTTGTGTAATGCCCTAGGTAAAACGTACTAGGAGGCCCTAGGGAAAACGTACTAGGAAGACCGGTGATTTGTGTAATGCCCTAGGGAAAACGTACTAGGATGCCCTAGGGAAAACGTACTAGGAGGACCGGTGAGTTTGAAGTAAAATCCTAGGATCACGTACTAGGTTGGCCAGTTAACGCGTCATAAGACGTTAGATTTTTGCAAAAAAAAAAAAAATTTTTTTTTCAAGGTACCAACAAAAAAAAAAGGGAGAAGCAGAGCGAGAAGAGAGAGTCCTTGTGTTGATAGCTGGAGGTGACGTGTGATGACCCACTTCGGGAGGCGCTCCCTCTCTGGGGGCGCCACCCCGAGTTTATAATAACCAAAATTTAGAAAAAAAAAGAAGAAAAAAAAATAATAACAACAACAAAAAAAAGAGAAGAAGAAGAAAGAAATAAGAGAGGGAAGCGAAATGGGAAAAAGAGAGAGAATGAAGATGATACTGGGTTCTTTGGAGGATCAAGTAGCAGGAAGCAGCGTACACAATGTACTCCAAATGGTAAGTCCAGTTTATTCTATCGTGTTTGTGGCGCAAATTTGTTTATGTCTCAGAGAGACCGTATCAATTTCAGAGGTCATAAGCATATGGTTGCGCGGCTGTTAACACTGTTGTCTGGGCCGTTTGGCCAATTAAGAAAAGGAGAGAGAAAGAGAAAAGAGAGAGGTGCCTCGCTCGAGTCAGAGGAACTTATCATTGCAAACGTTCCTTCAAAAGTTAAAGCGCGTATATTAAGTAAAGTATTCAAAAGGTTATCTCATTCCTGATTATCGTAAGATTTCTTTTTGTGTCCATGTGATGCTAACTTTGGATTCATGTCATGATTTTCCTCCTTTTTCAAGATTGAGAGAATATTATTCCACGTCAGGTTGAGTCATATGAACTTATTGGTGCTAAAACGTCTTCAGCAATTAATGTGTAGCCATTACGAAAATGCTAAGTAAGCTCTTCAAGTCCCTATTATTTTCGCTCTTTTCATGTGACGCGATTGTTCATTCGTTTTCATTATACCCAGTTAGAAAGAAAAAAAAGAGAGAAGAAATATTTCATTTTGTTTTTTTTCTGTTCGTGTTTTCATGTCGCTGAACCAGAAGAGTTATATTTTCCCTCTCTTTACTTTTCATCTTACATTTGCTAAACCGTTAGCAGTGGAGAGCATGAGTACAGGGTGACTCTCCCAGGCCAAAACATTGGTAGCGTCTGTGAATTTTCACCTGTTATGACATAGCTTTTGCCGGCCTGATTTCTAGACCGTAGATAGGTGATCGTCCGAAAAGCCCCTTTGTCCCCAACGCTCACATTTCCCCCGATTAATGGCACATTTCTTTTGTGAAAAGAGCGAGTTACGTATCTATTCCTCTCGCTCAAACATATCTCTAGCCACCTAACTTCCGTGCTCTTTACCTACAGTAGACCTCGTGCTATTTCAGCCACGTTTTGCGCTTTCATTCTCACCATACAATATATCATCGCCTCTAACACTCTCCTGGCGTAGCGGTGCACGCTCTTTGCGAGATGACGAATAGAATGTGCTTCTGTGTCTCCTTTTTCTCTCTCTATATATATCTCTCTCTCTCTCTCTCTCTCTCTCTTTCTCTCTCTCTCTCTCTCTCCTGCTGTGAGCCCGATTAGTCAAAGGAAGGCATTTTTTTTCTTTTCTCTTCTTCCTTTGTATTAAATTTTTCTTTAGATTGGTTCAGATCCGTGATCAGACGAAGGAAGCGACATTCCAGTCTAAAAGGCTTTTGTTTTGAGTATCATCTCTGTCTCTTTTCACCATGTTATTTTTAAAGGAGTCGCTCTGAGATGCCATTTCTACCATTAAATCTGAAGTAAGTTAGAAAGATTTTAGAAGAAAAAAAGGGGCTTTGGCGGTCTGGGAATGATTTAGCTGTGAGATTATTTCAAAAAGTCCCCGACAAATGCCACATTCCAACCAGTAGTTTTCAAAAGTACTAAACACATCCCAGACTAAAAGGCATTCCAAAGGTTAGAGAGGAATTTTATCAGAGAAAACGGGAGACAAAGAAGAATTTTATCAGCGCAGAAATCTTAAGTGAGCCACAGACAGTTCACCCAATACATCTATCTCATCCCATCGGCAGGCATAACGCTCTCACCCCTTTTCTCTCTCTCCTATTCTCTCTCACTCTCGAGCAGGGAGAGGCAGCAAGCCCCTCCCACATCCCTGGATGACTGATCGGCACAGTTCCCTTTAATCAGGCTCAAAGTAGGCAGCTTCCGCTTTCAGGAAGCGATGAAGCTGCGAAGTGGCAGAAGCCTCGAGAACATCCAAGGACGACCGCCGGACACGAACGAGACGCCGACGGAGAGCCCCCAGTCAGGGGAGGGTTCATTCGGACCCTCCTTCGGACGATCAGTAAATAACAGGTTTAGTATGCAAAACCCTCCAATTTCACCAATCACCGCCGCGATCCAGCAGACGATCGACTCCGGAGAGAGGGGTACTGGCGGGAGTAGCTGTCGGTCGCAATCGTTAGAGACACCAGGTCGCAGAAATGGAGGCAGCGAGGAGGCACAACTAGAGGACGCGGGAAGCAAAAGCCCAGGTAGTCTAGTTACAAATATGTCACGAATAAGACTTCAGGATGATATAGATCCGATAGAAGCGGTATTGTCAAAGATTGAGGAGAGGGAACTAGCCATAAGAAGGGACATATCTAGCCAAGTGAACCAGTGTGTGCTTCAAGTGTCAAAAAGGCTGGACGACCAACTACCCGTGGTCAAAGCATTAGACGCGTTCGGGAAAAATGACGGGTCGAGGTCGTTACCCCTTTTCACGGGAGAAGATGAGCTAGACTGGACAGCTTGGATTCGAAGGTTTGAGGACTTGATAAGAATGTCTCCATCAACCCTAAACGAGGCGCAAAAAGCAGCCCAGCTAATAGGTCACTTGGACGGTAGGGCTAGAGACGCCATTTCGACCCTATCCATAGAACAGATCAAAGACTACATGGCAGTTGTTGAGGCGGTAAAAGCGGTAGTAACTTCCCCAGACTTACTAAATCTAGCACGACAGAGGTTGGCGGGTTGCACTCAGGAGTTGAGTGAATCAGTGCAGAATTTCTCTGTTAGATTGATGAAGCTAGTCAGGGGCTTTTGCATTGGTAAGTCAGAGGAAGTTGTGAACCAGAGGTTCCTTGAGGAATTCCAACATCGCTTAAAACCGGCGTTGCGTTTTTATGTTCAGGCAGCTTCACCGGCGTCGGCCACCGAAGCAATCACAAAAGCCAGGACCTACGAGAGCCTATTACAAGACGCAACTTCAGCCATGACAATCTTCCCGGTCACAAGAGTTACCGAACCTGACGTGATGGCGGCCCAAACCCTACAAAACCCGGCCCTGCCTAATAGAAAAGGCCCCATCCTTACCGTGATCTGTTACAGGTGTGGGCAGAGAGGTCATATGTCCAGAGATTGTACAGTGAGCACGGCAAGGGTAGCAGCACAGAACTCGAGGAACGCTGGCGGAGGATGGAACTCTTCGTACAACAGGAACGACCGTTACAACAGGGTAAGATATAACAACGAACCCCAGTTTCAGTACTCGCAACCGCAACAACGATACGGACTAAGGCAGTTGGGCGGATATGACAGGTCAAACGCCAGAAATGCATACGAGGATCCCCGGAATGACAGGTATGAAAGAAGCAACGAAGGGCCTAGGACGATTAGGTTCGACAGAGAAAACGTAGGATATCAGAGAGACAAGTACTCGAGACAGCCTAGATCCCAAGCACTTATGGTAGAAAACAACGAAGTTGGAGCAAAAAGTTTACAAGAAGCGGTCGCGAAAGCCAATGAGACATTAGAAATAGTAACGGGTCAGTTGCAGCACCAGAGTATTGCCTTAGAGCAAGAAAAGGCGAGGACTGCAGCCTTGCTAGCCAGGAATAACCAATTGTCACAGGGCAGAAGATCACCGGGAACCTCATTGAGCACAGCGTTAATGCTCACAATTGCGGCATCTGTGCTTTGCTGTCCGGGAGCAGAGGCAAGCACGGGTGAAACAGCGTTCCCTGCCATGGAAGTGCATCAACCAATCAGGACTTTCCGTTCTGTTCACGGTTGGATCATTTTCAAAACTATCACGGTTCTCCTCTTAATAATCCTGAGGAAAGCAACTAGGCACGTACACTTAATTAAAGGCCTGGCAATGACCGTTGTATTGCCCGTTATACTCGCGGAAGGTGTACCTAGCCCCATATGGATGTGCCTTCGGGGCACACCTCAGTCTTTCTGGGCCCTGCCGACCACCTTCAACTGCAGCTTCCTATCAACGGTGTCGAACGCGACACCGGTCGCACTCAGCTTGTCAGTATGGCGACCAAACACGGTAAGATACGAATCGCAAGCGCATGTGTGCCAGATATCACGGCACGAGCTTAAATATGCTGTGTCGTTTTTTGGGTATAGGTCTAAAGAGGAAAGTCGTAAACTAGTGACGGTCTCCGCTGAAGAGTGTAGGCAAATGATAAGGTTCAACAAATGCACTCACGGCGTGCTTAGGGTTCAAGGAAAACTAGCTAAAACGGAAAACGCGAGAGACGTAGAATGGGAATGGGGCCCAATAGGATGTTGGGCCGGGGAACGAACCATCTCATTTCATGAATGTCTAACCTTTCAGACAACGGTATACGCCCGACACGGCGATACGAAGCCAGATAGTCCGGCTGGCGACATAAGCGGATGTAACTACGCCGACGGAGAATGTACACTTGAAGACGGTCGAGTCATGCTTTGGAAAGCAGAAGCAAAACAGAAATGTCAGTTTACATTTTTAGGAGACATTAAAGGGTCTAGAGCGGGTAACGTGTGGCTGAGCGAGAATCATGAGTTTGCGCTATCGTGGTCTCAACGCAGCCCAGCAATATCAGACTGCGGCTTAGCCTTCACGTTGACTGACCAAGAATACGGCATACTGGTAACTTACCCTAGACCTAAAAGAGACGTAGTAGCAGGAGTTCCCACCACGAATCAATTGGCAGCCCAGTTGCAAGCAGTGGAAATTAGCGTAAGAACGTACATGAGTATCATGTTTGAACATGCTACACGCCGCCTATGCAGCTCTCTAAACTCACTGACTGCCACCCTTATCCCGTCTGTGGCTGCTAACCCGACTTTAGCAATGCGACTCCTGCTAAACCAGTCGGATATTAAGGCGGCCTACGTAGGTAAGAACATAGTAAAAACTACTCCATGTATCCCTATTCAAGAATCTTCTTACAAGCTGCTCAAAGCAAACCAGACCTGCTACTCACGACCCCAAGTGGCGGTGTCAGTGCCAAACGAGAAACCATGGATCACCTTTGTCGAACCCAAATCGCTAATAATAACGAGTCACGCAGACAAGGTTCCTTGCGCAGAAGTAGCACCATTTCAGTTCGCAGTAGGGAACGGCATCTGGCAATGGGACAGCGTCATGGGTACAGTAAGTCGTCTTTCAAACCAGAGAATTACGTCGTTAAACACATTTATACCTTCATATTTTAAAACCACAACCAGTAGCATTACTCTATTCCACAACCTAGTCTTAACGAACCTTACGGAATTATTACAGGAGCATCGTAGTAGCGAGATGTGGCAGGCGTTCTCAACCAGGGCAGCCATGCTCGAAGCGAACACCGACCACTCCGAGGGAGGAACAGAACACTACGGGTCAGGAACGACGGCTACATATCCACTGTCAGTATTCTTCAATTTTTCGTGGGAAAACTTATGGATTAGGGTATGTTGCCTCTACTCCTCCTTAACATTAGCTGCAGCAATAATGAAATGGGCCATAGCCATCAGATATCCAGCCGCGTGGGGTGTATTTCAAAGGCTAAAAACACGAAGCCAAGGCCCCAACCAAGAAGATATGGGAAAAACAACGTTTCAACGCAACCACGGACAACCATTTACGTCTATTACCATCGAAAACGTCCCAAGAGTAGAAGGCAATACACCAGAACAGGTAGAGGCCCCGAAAACACCCAATAGAAGAACTTGGCGGAATATGTCGTTTTATGATCGTAGCTTCGAAAGATTTAAGGAAAATACTGACGGATTCACAATGCGTAGTTCACAGGACCAGGCAAGTTGGCCACCGCAAATTTCCTTTCCGAGCGTGAATATACTATAAACACGTCAGAGAAAATGTATTTCAGGTAGGATCTAGGGTTTTCCTCAAGAACTATACTACAAAAATAGGCTTTTCCAAAAAGCTAACAACTCATCAATATAACTTAAGGAAGGGAAAAAAAAAGTAGATTATAAAATAACAGGAATCGGTAACTTCATCGGTAGGCAGGGGCAAAAGGCTTCTAAGTTAATTTCAGGTTTCAGAGTATCATTTAAAAAAAAAATAATAAAAAAAAATACCACATATAGAAACGCCCAGGAATAGGTACTTAATAATCAGAACATAAGATTTTTGTTTTTGTGTTTTATTTTATTCATTTTTTTCTCTTTCTTTTCCTTCCGTGCTCTATGAATTAATTTACCTTCGATGAATTATATCATATCATGTGGTGCTCGCAATTCATTTCATGTATGCATTTTTTTAAACTCATTATTCTCATGTTCTTCCGTTAATTCCTCTGTGATTCTTGTCTACCTTTGAACTTTGATGATCATAAGAGCGCTCTCTTGCTTCTGCGCTCCTTGAATTACATCATAATATGTGGTGCTCGCAATTCATTTCGTGTATGCATTTTTTTTAAAACTCATTATTCTCATGTTCTTCCGTTAATTCCTCTGTGATTCTTGTCTACCTTTGAACTTTGATGATCATAAGAGCGCTCTCTTGCTTCTGCGCTCCTTGAATTACATCATAATATGTGGTGCTCGCAATTCATTTCGTGTATGCATTTTTTTAAACTCATTGTTCTCATGTTCTTCCGTTAATTCCTCTGTGATTCTTGTCTATCTTTGGACTTTGATGATCATAAGAGCGCTCTCTTGCTTCTGCGCTCCATGAATTACATCATAATGTGTGGTGCTCGCAATTTATTTCATGTACGCATTTTCATACTCATTATGCTCATGTTCTTCCGTTAATTCCTCTGTGATTCTTGTCTATCTTTGAACTTTGATGATCATAAGAGCGCTCTCTTGCTTCTGCGCTCCATGAATTACATCATAATATGTGGTGCTCGCAATTCATTTCGTGTATGCATTTTTTTTTAAACTCATTATTCTCATGTTCTTCCGTTAATTTCTCGGTGATTCTTGTCTATCTTTGAACTTTGATGATCATAAGAGCGCTCTCTTGCTTCTGCGCTCCATGAATTATATCATATCATGTGGTGCTCGCAATTCACTTCGTTTATGCATTCTTATATTTACTATGCTCATGTTCTTCCGTTATCTGTGATTTGCGCATTCTTCTCATGCTTTTTGGAACAACTTCTCCGGAAAATATATATGGATATGAGTGTATATATTATATATGTGTATGTACATGCGTACGTGTATATGTATATGCGTATATGTATATTTGTATGTATATGTGTCGATGTATATGTATGTATACATTATTATTTTCATTTTTGAACTGTAATATATCCTGTTTTGCCAATTATCCCATACAAACCTTCGTTTATATCATGGTGTACGATTTCCCAGGCCTTGCTTTTCTCTCCTCCTTAGCCTCTTTCTCTTCTTTGTCCTATAAGATCAACAATTCACACCACACTCTCATCATTTCTTGTTTCGGAATCGCCTCTCAATTGCACCAGCGCTAAATATCCAGTAATATCAATCGTTACAAACGCGCGAAAGGCAATCAATTAAGCGATTAATCATACAGTGTTATTCTCTCATTTAAACGTCGTCATGTTCATGTAAATGCAATTCCCGCCATTTAATATGCATATGCGAATCGTGATTTTTATGGCAATTTCTCGAAAAGTAGTTACTTCTAAAACGTGATCGATACCCGCGTATTTCTTTCCAAAGGGCTTGCTCATCAATTCTCCCAATGTCTCTTTCAAAATGGCATCAAACACACGATCTGCTTTTTCACTTGATCAGTCTGCTTTTTCTTAAATTTTTTTAAATACTATTTTTCGTTGATTACAGTAAGTCTGTTGATACTGTTCCTATTAATATACATACATCTTCATAAATCATCTTCATTCGCTTTCACAAAATGTTTTACCAAATTCTCGTCCGCTTTTTTCTCTCAACGAACGTAAGCAATACCTATTAATAAATCCCTCTCACAGTCTTATTCAGTCCTCTCGGAGTCCTCAGGGATTCGTTTTGGCCGTTATTATTTCCTAGTTTTATCAACGAACTTCTTCAGTTTCTAGCTAGAAACGTACTTTACACTTCCCTGAATTATTCGCTTACAATGCCCACGTTCTACACCCCTAAATGTTTCTAACCACGATGGTGGAGATCTAAGAAAATTCTAAGAATTAAACGGGACCTTAAATTCTTCAATCCTTATGCTTCCCAACACGGAAATCAGCATTCTCAAATTCTGTTTGCTTCTCAACAAAATAGGTCTGGTCTTCTCATAAAGAATAGTCACTTCCCTCCCTTTCGATTGCCAAATTCCATCCTATTGTTGCGAAAGGCTTCCGACAATCGAGCATTGATCTGTTACGAGCTCCGAGTAACGGACATGCCGTCTTAACAGCGTGGTAGATTAAATGTCGCAAGCTTATCATCACGTTGATTTTCGTATTAGTGTTTTCTTGATTGGGTTCGCAAACCCTATATGTTCGCGCGCGGCGAGGATTTGTGTCAAGCTCGCGTCAAAAAAAAACAACGCCAACATTGATTAAGTGAGCGAGCATGCCAAGACAAGCGATAAGAGGGAAACCACCACCGGCAAAAAAATCCAGGAGGTCGATCCCGCCCGACCACGAACGACCGGCGTTAGACAATGCCGAAGTCGACAGAACCCCCACCCCAGCTGGTGCCCCCATTCAGGGGACACCGTTGTTGGAACAGTTCAACTTCCCCCCCTAAACGCAGAAGTTGCCAAAGTCGACAGAACCCCCACCCCAGCTGGTGCCCCCATTCAGGGGACACCGTTGTTGGAACAGTTCAACTTCCCCCCCCCCCCTAAACGCAGAAGTTGCCAAAGTCGACAGAACCCCCACCCCAACTGGTGCCCCCATTCAGGGGACACCGTTGTTGGAACAGTTTAACTTCCCTCCCCCCTAAACGCAGAAGTTGCCGAAGTCGACAGAACCCCCACCCCAGCTGGTGCCCCCATTCAGGGGACACCGTTGTTGGAACAGTTTAACTTCCCCCCCCCTAAACGCAGAAGTTTCCGAAGTCGACAGAACCCCCACCCCAGCTGGTGCCCCCATTCAGGGGACACCGTTGTTGGAACAGTTTAACTTCCCCCCCTAAACGCAGAAGTTGCCGAAGTCGACAGAACCCCCACCCCAGCTGGTGCCCCCATTCAGGGGACACCGTTGTTGGAACAATTTAACCCTCTCCCCCCAAACACGGACGACATCTCAGGCCTCGGCACCGCTCCGCCGGTTGCTTCTCTCACACCGGTTGGTGACCTCATTCTGAGGTCACCATTATCGGAAGAAATAAATCACCGAAATCCCCAGTACGGGCTGGACGAGCCCATCTTTGAGAACATTTTCCAGATGGCCGAGATGTCCTTGTCTGAAGAAAAAAAATCGATGCCACAGACGCACCCCTTTCGTCACATGCTAGACGAGAGAACTGAGCCACAACCAGCCATCTACACGATGCCACATGTAGATCCGGAAGTGGAAAAGGCTTACTGGGAAAACGCGAGAGCAAATAACCCCTACATCGACGTGGATAGGAAAGAGATTCAGGCGCCAAGAAAAGAGCACGGGACGTCACGTAATGACAAAGCCCCGTGTGCCTCCTTGATCACGCTCAAGACGGTCGAACTTTTCCGTAACACGACGAAAGAACTGATGGAGTCGCGAACGCTAAGGCCTCAAGGAAAGAAACAGGGTGAGAAGGACGGTCGAACAATGCTTACGCCTGAAGTAATCGAGGGGTTAAACCCAGTATTGTACAGACATTGCGGAGATGCTTCCAACGGAAAGCGGGTTCTGGAAGCGGTCCACTACGAAGTGTTCGCACCGGATCGACCAGACCTGAGATATATATATATAGACGCCCTGACCATATCGGGAATTACGGGCAGACCGAACATCGACTTGTCAAAAATGGCTTACGATGACCTATTTTATGTATACAAAGTTGCGCTTAGAAACCCAGGGAAAATGAACAAATACGTACCGGAGCTAAACCCAGACATCCTCGCGGAACAAACGATGTTGCCCTGGGTGGCAGAAATAGCAGTGCCCGTCGCCATGGGGTCCTTTTCAAAAAAGATGGCGTACATCATGGAAGTGGTAATGGGCAAAAGAGCTTCAAAGAGAATTACTATGTTGCGAAGTGGGAGCAGGAATATAGCTAACATCAGACCGAGGGACTTCGTGGATGAGGCAAGTCAGATGACAGAAGCATAACTCCTCGCGCTTCATTCAGCTGTACCAAGGGCGGAATTCGTGTTGATAGGCGACGAACATCAGCTCCCGCCCTACAAGTTTGACGGAAAGTAAATAGGCCAGCGCTGACGGTTGCCCTGGCGAATAGAAATCTGCCTAGAGTGCGTCTGGTACGAGTCTACAGAATGCCACAGTCGTTGGTCACGCTCCCATCTAGACTGTTCTACAATGGACGAATCTTCTCGAACGTTCCGGAGGCGGACATGGGTGCATTCTCCCTCATGGGAATAAGAAGCAGAGGCCCCGCTCCATTCATCTTCGTCAACGTGGAGAACGGAAAAGCAGTCCCAGGCCTCACAAGCTCTCTCGCAAACGAAGAGGAAGCGGAAGTGATCTCGCGAATCGCGGCCGCCATCGCTGGAGGGGTTGAACCGGCACAGATTGCAGTGGCTGCATTCTACAGGCAGCAGATGAAAACGATTCATCAAAAGCTGATAGGCCGAGGTCTTCATGAGATCAACGTCCGGACAGTCGACGGGTTCCAAGGAAAAGAGAGAAGGATCGTCATCGTCGTGACCACCAAAGTCGGAGCAGGTGCGTCGAAATTCATAAGTGACGAAGCCAGGGTCAACGTGGCACTGACAAGAGCGAGGGACACCCTCATAGTGGTCGGCCACCAGAAGACGCTCCTCGATCTCGCGATCTGGTATGAGGTCGTGAGGTACGCAGCAAGGCATGGAACGGTCGTAGAATCCCAGCAGCTGAACCTATGAGATCAGGTGAGTATTCGTCGGGTTTCATAGAAGTCACCCTTTCAACAAAAAAAATAAGATTAAGTTTAACCTTTCAAATCCCAACTACATAGTCACATTCGAACAGGCAGTAAATGAAATCGGCATACTAAAAGCTACTTGTTCAGAGACCCGATGCCAGATCAACGTCAGGGCAGTTGGTGAACTCTACGGCAGAATGGAGGGGCGATCGGGAAAGTCAGCTACATAGTTCAAAT
>OZ057408.1:699358-919369 GCA_964056735.1 Allodiplogaster pararmata | reverse complement strand
CATTATATGTAATCAGGAATTAAATGGTCATGTGAGACCCCATGTCTACAAGTCTCCATTATATGTAATCAGAATTAAATGGTCATGTGAGACCCCATGTCTACAAGTCTCCATTATATTGTAATCAGGAATTAAATGGTCATGTGAGACCCCATGTCTACAAGCCTCCATTATATGTAATCAGGAATTAAATGGTCATGTGAGACCCCATGTCTACAAGTCTCCATTATATGTAATCAGGAATTAAATGGTTATGTGAGACCCCATGTCTACAAGCCTCCATTATATGTAATCAGGAATTAAATGGTCATGTGAGACCCCATGTCTACAAGCCTCCATTATATGTAATCAGGAATTAAATGGTCATGTGAGACCCCATGTCTACAAGTCTCCATTATATGTAATCAGGAATTAAATGGTCATGTGAGACCCCATGTCTACAAGCCTCCATTATATGTAATCAGGAATTAAATGGTCATGTGAGACCCCATGTCTACAAGCCTCCATTATATGTAATCAGGAATTAAATGGTCATGTGAGACCCCATGTCTACAAGTCTCCATTATATGTAATCAGGAATTAAATGGTCATGTGAGACCCCATGTCTACAAGCCTCCATTATATGTAATCAGGAATTAAATGGTCATGTGAGACCCCATGTCTACAAGTCTCCATTATATGTAATCAGGAATTAAATGGTCATGTGAGACCCCATGTCTACAAGTCTCCATTATATGTAATCAGGAATTAAATGGTCATGTGAGACCCCATGTCTACAAGTCTCCATTATATGTAATCAGGAATTAAATGGTCATGTGAGACCCCATGTCTACAAGTCTCCATTATATGTAATCAGGAATTAAATGGTCATGTGAGACCCATGTCTACAAGCCTCCATTATATGTAATCAGGAATTAAATGGTCATGTGAGACCCCATGTCTACAAGCCTCCATTATATGTAATCAGGAATTAAAATGGTCATGTGAGACCCCATGTCTACAAGTCTCCATTATATGTAATCAGGAATTAGATGGTCATGTGAGACCCCATGTCCTACAAGTCCTCCATTATATGTAATCAGGAATTAAATGGTCATGTGAGACCCCATGTCTACAAGTCTCCATTATATGTAATCAAGAATTAAATGGTCATGTGAGACCCCATGTCTACAAGTCTCCATTATATGTAATCAGGAATTAAATGGTCATGTGAGACCCCATGTCTACAAGCCTCCATTATATGTAATCAGGAATTAAATGGTCATGTGAGACCCCATGTCTACAAGCCTCCATTATATGTAATCAGGAATTAAATGGTCATGTGAGACCCCATGTCTACAAGTCCTCCATTATATGTAATCAGGAATTAAATGGTCATGTGAGGACCCCATGTCTACAAGCCTCCATTATATGTAATCAGGAATTAAATGGTCATGTGAGACCCCATGTCTACAAGTCTCCATTATATGTAATCAGGAATTAAATGGTCATGTGAGACCCCATGTCTACAAGTCTCCATTATATGTAATCAGGAATTAAATGGTCATGTGAGACCCCATGTCTACAAGTCTCCATTATATGTAATCAGGAATTAAATGGTCATGTGAGACCCCATGTCTACAAGTCTCCATTATATGTAATCAGGAATTAAATGGTCATGTGAGACCCCATGTCTACAAGCCTCCATTATATGTAATCAGGAATTAAATGGTCATGTGAGACCCCATGTCTACAAGCCTCCATTATATGTAATCAGGAATTAAATGGTCATGTGAGACCCCATGTCTACAAGTCTCCATTATATGTAATCAGGAATTAAATGGTCATGTGAGACCCCATGTCTACAAGCCTCCATTATATGTAATCAGGAATTAAATGGTCATGTGAGACCCCATGTCTACAAGTCTCCATTATATGTAATCAGGAATTAAATGGTCATGTGAGACCCCATGTCTACAAGCCTCCATTATATGTAATCAGGAATTAAATGGTCATGTGAGACCCCATGTCTACAAGCCTCCATTATATGTAATCAGGAATTAAATGGTCATGTGAGACCCCATGTCTACAAGCCTCCATTATATGTAATCAGGAATTAAATGGTCATGTGAGACCCCATGTCTACAAGTCCTCCATTATATGTAATCAGGAATTAAATGGTCATGTGAGACCCATGTCTACAAGCCTCCATTATATGTAAACAGGAATTAAATGGTCATGTGAGACCCCATGTCTACAAGTCTCCATTATATGTAATCAGGAATTAAATGGTCATGTGAGACCCCATGTCTACAAGCCTCCATTATATGTAATCAGGAATTAAATGGTCATGTGAGACCCCCATGTCTACAAGTCCTCCATTATATGTAATCAGGAATTAAATGGTCATGTGAGACCCCATGTCTACAAGCCTCCATTATATGTAATCAGGAATTAAAATGGTCATGTGAGACCCCATGTCTACAAGTCTCCATTATATGTAATCAGGAATTAAATGGTCATGTGAGACCCCATGTCTACAAGCCTCCATTATATGTAATCAGGAATTAAATGGTCATGTGAGACCCCATGTCTACAAGTCTCCATTATATGTAATCAGGAATTAAATGGTCATGTGAGACCCCATGTCTACAAGCCTCCATTATATGTAATCAGGAATTAAATGGTCATGTGAGACCCCATGTCTACAAGCCTCCATTATATGTAATCAGGAATTAAATGGTCATGTGAGACCCCATGTCTACAAGTCTCCATTATATGTAATCAGGAATTAAATGGTCATGTGAGACCCCATGTCTACAAGCCTCCATTATATGTAATCAGGAATAAAATGGTCATGTGAGACCCCATGTCTACAAGTCTCCATTATATGTAATCAGGAATTAAATGGTCATGTGAGACCCCATGTCTACAAGCCTCCATTATATGTAATCAGGAATTAAATGGTCATGTGAGACCCCATGTCTACAAGTCTCCATTATATGTAATCAGGAATTAAATGGTCATGTGAGACCCCATGTCTACAAGCCTCCATTATATGTAATCAGGAATTAAATGGTCATGTGAGACCCCATGTCTACAAGTCTCCATTATATGTAATCAGGAATTAAATGGTCATGTGAGACCCCATGTCTACAAGCCTCCATTATATGTAATCAGGAATTAAATGGTCATGTGAGACCCCATGTCTACAAGCCTCCATTATATGTAATCAGGAATTAAATGGTCATGTGAGACCCCATGTCTACAAGTCTCCATTATATGTAATCAGGAATTAAATGGTCATGTGAGACCCCCATGTCTACAAGCCTCCATTATATGTAATCAGGAATTAAATGGTCATGTGAGACCCCATGTCTACAAGTCTCCATTATATGTAATCAGGAATTAAAATGGTCATGTGAGACCCCATGTCTACAAGCCTCCATTATATGTAATCAGGAATTAAATGGTCATGTGAGACCCCATGTCTACAAGCCTCCATTATATGTAATCAGGAATTAAATGGTCATGTGAGACCCCATGTCTACAAGTCTCCATTATATGTAATCAGGAATTAAATGGTCATGTGAGACCCCATGTCTACAAGCCTCCATTATATGTAATCAGGAATTAAATGGTCCATGTGAGACCCCATGTCTACAAGTCTCCATTATATGTAATCAGGAATTAAATGGTCATGTAGACCCCATGTCTACAAGCCTCCATTATATGTAATCAGGAATTAAATGGTCATGTGAGACCCCATGTCTACAAGTCTCCATTATATGTAATCAGGAATTAAATGGTCATGTGAGACCCCATGTCTACAAGCCTCCATTATATGTAATCAGGAATTAAATGGTCATGTGAGACCCCATGTCTACAAGTCTCCATTATATGTAATCAGGAATTAAATGGTCATGTGAGACCCCATGTCTACAAGTCCTCCATTATATGTAATCAGGAATTAAATGGTCATGTGAGACCCCATGTCTACAAGTCTCCATTATATGTAATCAGGAATTAAATGGTCATGTGAGACCCCATGTCTACAAGTCTCCATTATATGTAATCAGGAATTAAATGGTCCATGTGAGACCCCCATGTCTACAAGCCTCCATTATATGTAATCAGGAATTAAATGGTCATGTGAGACCCCATGTCTACAAGCCTCCATTATATGTAATCAGGAATTAAATGGTCATGTGAGGACCCCATGTCTACAAGTCTCCATTATATGTAATCAGGAATTAAATGGTCATGTGAGACCCCATGTCTACAAGTCCTCCATTATATGTAATCAGGAATTAAATGGTCATGTGAGACCCCATGTCTACAAGCCTCCATTATATGTAATCAGGAATTAAATGGTCATGTGAGACCCCATGTCTACAAGTCTCCATTATATGTAATCAGGAATTAAATGGTCATGTGAGACCCGATGTCTACAAGTCTCCATTATATGTAATCAGGAATTAAATGGTCATGTGAGACCCCATGTCTACAAGTCTCCATTATATGTAATCAGGAATTAAATGGTCATGTGAGACCCCATGTCTACAAGTCTCCATTATATGTAATCAGGAATTAAATGGTCATGTGAGACCCCATGTCTACAAGCCTCCATTATATGTAATCAGGAATTAAATGGTCATGTGAGACCCCATGTCTACAAGTCTCCATTATATGTAATCAGGAATTAAATGGTCATGTGAGACCCCATGTCTACAAGTCTCCATTATATGTAATCAGGAATTAAATGGTCATGTGAGACCCCATGTCTACAAGTCTCCATTATATGTAATCAGGAATTAAATGGTCATGTGAGACCCCATGTCTACAAGTCTCCATTATATGTAATCAGGAATTAAATGGTCATGTGAGACCCCATGTCTACAAGTCTCCATTATATGTAATCAGGAATTAAATGGTCATGTGAGACCCCATGTCTACAAGTCTCCATTATATGTAATCAGGAATTAAATGGTCATGTGAGACCCCATGTCTACAAGTCTCCATTATATGTAATCAGGAATTAAATGGTCATGTGAGACCCCATGTCTACAAGTCTCCATTATATGTAATCAGGAATTAAATGGTCATGTGAGACCCCATGTCTACAAGTCTCCATTATATGTAATCAGGAATTAAATGGTCATGTGAGACCCCATGTCTACAAGCCTCCATTATATGTAATCAGGAATTAAATGGTCATGTGAGACCCCATGTCTACAAGTCTCCATTATATGTAATCAGGAATTAAATGGTCATGTGAGACCCCATGTCTACAAGTCTCCATTATATGTAATCAGGAATTAAATGGTCATGTGAGACCCCATGTCTACAAGTCTCCATTATATGTAATCAGGAATTAAATGGTCATGTGAGACCCCATGTCTACAAGTCTCCATTATATGTAATCAGGAATTAAATGGTCATGTGAGACCCCATGTCTACAAGTCTCCATTATATGTAATCAGGAATTAAATGGTCATGTGAGACCCCATGTCTACAAGTCTCCATTATATGTAATCAGGAATTAAATGGTCATGTGAGACCCCATGTCTACAAGTCTCCATTATATGTAATCAGGAATTAAATGGTCATGTGAGACCCCATGTCTACAAGTCTCCATTATATGTAATCAGGAATTAAATGGTCATGTGAGACCCCATGTCTACAAGTCTCCATTATATGTAATCAGGAATTAAATGGTCATGTGAGACCCCATGTCTACAAGTCTCCATTATATGTAATCAGGAATTAAATGGTCATGTGAGACCCCATGTCTACAAGTCTCCATTATATGTAATCAGGAATTAAACGGTCATGTGAGACCCCATGTCTACAAGTCTCCATTATATGTAATCAGGAATTAAATGGTCATGTGAGACCCCATGTCTACAAGTCTCCATTATATGTAATCAGGAATTAAATGGTCATGTGAGACCCCATGTCTACAAGCCTCCATTATATGTAATCAGGAATTAAATGGTCATGTGAGACCCCATGTCTACAAGCCTCCATTATATGTAATCAGGAATTAAATGGTCATGTGAGACCCCATGTCTACAAGCCTCTGTTTTTTTAATTCGCAAGGGGATTATTTCTTGTTCAAGTCGAGGAAAAATTGCGGATTTTGTTGACTTTTTCATCGTTAGACTAAGTCGAAGAACCACGGGTTTCTGTTTAAAAAAAATTCCGCGTTTGGCGGGCCTCTGTACTTATTTTGCCCAATGAGAAAACCTTTGATTCTAAGGTCTTTCTTGCTCATTTTTGATGAACGATATGGAATTCGGTTCTTGCGTGAAAGTTGAGGGCGCTTTACTGGGCTAGTAAACTCATTACCATGCATAAAAATCCAGCCGCACATCAAGAATTTAATATGATCTCAATCCATGTTACCTTAACCATTCATACGAACATTACCATGTAAAAAATCGGTAATTTTCTTTTTCTGAAATTCGGTAAAATCGGTGAAAAAAACACTGATTCAGTTGTTTCTCAATGATCAGGTAAAACTCATTCAACTCATATAAAAAAACTGATGCTTAAAACTTTAACACATTTTCAGCAAAAGAAAAAATTCACATCAATACATATTTGAATTTTTTTCTTTTGAAACTTTCAACATTAACTCATACACTCTAATAACTCTATAGTGTAAACCCTCTCTTACCGCTCTATGTCGGAGACACGCGACCAATGGATATGTATGTATACATACTGAGTAGCAGTGAATCATTGGACAATGACTGTGAAATCATCTGAGAATTACAGTTAAATCCATGACAATGACCATAAACTCATTTGTAATGCTAAGCTAACCGAGTAGCATCCGCAGGTGAAATCGGAGAAGGAGAAGGGGTTCGGCATAGAGGTGAAGGCGTCAGGCGGACAATTGACAGTGCGCCGAGAGTAGAAGAAGCCCGCTTCTTCTTCCTGGGAAACCAAAAGCGATGCAAATTATTTGACATTCCTTTGTGACCCTGTGCTTCTTATGAATTTAGTGAATTTCATACAGGTTGTGTTTTGAGAGAGGGAGAGATAGAGGAAGAGAGAGAAATAGAGGAAAGAAAAGAGATATGAAGAGAGAGAGAGAGAGAAAAAGTGAAAGAGGTGAAATTAGAGAGAGTTGGGAAAAAGAGGTAGCATGGCGATAGAAATAAAAACTATTAGTGTTACGAAACGCTCTAGCGATAGAAAAGTCGGTTCCAACTGAAGTCAAACTGTTACAGTTTTTATAAATCGAAGAGATTTTTTTCTTCTAAAAAGCAAAAAAGTCGTCGATTTTGGTTGCAATGAAACAAAAAGAAGTACAACACAGCATTATAAATCTTCCTTTACTAAGCACAATGAACTAGATTGTTCTTAATATCTTCCTTTACTAAGCACAATGAACTAGATTGTTCTTAATATCTTCCTTTACTAAGCACAATGAACTAGATTGTTCTTAATATCTTCCTTTACTAAGCACAATGAACTAGATTGTTCTTAATATCTTCCTTTACTAAGCACAATGAACTAGATTGTTCTTAATATCTTCCTTTACTAAGCACAATGAACTAGATTGTTCTTAATATCTTCCTTTACTAAGCACAATGAACTAGATTGTTCTTAATATCTTCCTTTACTAAGCACAATGAACTAGATTGTTCTTAATATGTATGTACATACAATGAAATATTATTTCAGGCACAGTACTTTATTTGTGATGATGCGTATGTATGTTCATAATTTTCCTGTAAAGTGAGTGTACTTACTGATTCAGCGCATTCTCTTCGCCTTCACGTGAAGAAGTATCATTCTCAAAAGGAGCTGAGGGCTGCAAGCATTTCAAATATCTAATTCTCAACAAAAGAATCTATCCAAATGAATAGCAAACTACAAAAAAGTTACCCAATAATAATACACTATAGCACTAAGTTATTCTCAACGCTCATTTGCAGATATAAGTATCTTGCAATTTTATGATCTATGTATGTATTTCTTTTCATCTTGCAGATTAGTGAGATGTGAAATAACTATTTCATTTTGATCTAGTTGGGTGTTCTCGATAAACCTAATGAATTGATTAATTGAAAAAGTTATTAGAAAGAGCTAATTATTTCAAAAAAATTCAGACATACATATCGTAGTCCTTTTAAAACTTTTGAAGCCGCTTCGTAGTAAACAATCGGCGCCGGTTTCTTTCAGTTACACTGGTATTATATGAATAAAGTAGTACACGATTTCGAGTAGATTTCCGTTCAAAGAAGATATGAAATGAAATGTTAAAATTGCATTGGGTTAGTAAAACTGACGTCAGTTGAAGTATGCGCAAACTTCTTCTCCTCGGGCAAACTATTCTTGGTGAAGATCGTCATCTCTTACGTTGGGCAGACGATAACTGATTTGGGAAAAAAGTCATTCAAATAATGAAAACTTCTGTCAAACTGTTCTAAACAGTTTATGCAAGATCAAAACGTATCGGCAGGCAAATCAAAACCATAATAATTCAGAAATATTCAAACTTGTAGAACGAGTATAATCGAGCCGTTTTGACAATACCTGTAACCTGTCACAACATTTTTAACTTTATATAATGATGGTTTCTTACATACAGTTTTTGAGACTTGAAACCATTTCTAACGTAAAGCTATGATTAGCACATTCTTATCATTCAGACACATGCGATGACCGGAACTGTACATCTTTAGGAATGAACTGAGGCGGCGGATCAACGGAAACTGCGCAATTATGAGTTATCTTGTCCAAGCATCGAGAAGAGTTGGGCTGCTAGAAAGAAATTGCTCTCGAATTTTTCGATTCCTTTTGAGTAAAGTATGAGAAAGGAGAAAAGCGAGCTGAGTTCAGAAATTCACTCTTACTGGATAGAAATTTAGCTGGCTTTCCTTGGCCAACCTTAGCTGAGCTACGGTAGTATCAATTTGCTACTTTGAAAAAGAACCCACTGGGTACATGAGTTTGACCAGTTGCATCGAGTCCTCCTCGACACAAAGAACCCACTGGGTACATGATTTGACCAGTTGCATCGAGTCCCCTCGAAAAAGAACCCACTGGGTACATGAGTTTCACCAGTTGCATCGAGTCCACCTCAAAAAAGAACCCACTGGGTACATGAGTTTGACCAATTGCATCGAGTCCCCCTCGACACAAAGAACCCACTGGGTACATGAGTTTGACCAGTTGCATCGAGCCCCCCCTCGAAAAAGAACCCACTGGGTACATGAATTTGACCAGTTGCATCGAGTCCCCCTCGACACAAAGAACCCACTGGGTACATGAGTTTGACCAGTTGCATCGAGTCCCCCTCGAAAAAGAACCCACTGGGTACATGAGTTTGACCGGTTGCATCGAGTCCTCCTCGACACAAAGAACCCACTGGGTACATGAGTTTGAACAGTTGCATCGAGTCCCCCTCGACCCAGCGTTGAATACACGTTATAGCGAACTGAAGGAGTACAGAAAATATCCGGGGAAATCGACCGGAAAGCGAAGCTTTGCGCTGCCGTAAGAAAACTGATCAAAAGAATACATACATATATAGAAAAAAACAAAGTAGAGAGAGCAAAGTAGAAAAAAAGAAAGGAGAGTGAGAGAGAGAGAGAGCGGAAAAGAGAATGCGAAAGAAAAAGAGAGAAATTTGAAAGACGAAAGAAGAGAGAAAAACAGAATTAAGCGGTTAAAATAGACAGAGACAGAAAGATAAAGAAGTAAAAAACGAAAACAAGGGAAAAAATACCTTTTAAGAAATCTTGTGACGAAAAGGATGTTGAGATAAGAAAAAACAAAAGTTTAAAACAAATGAAGTAGAAAACAACAAAAGTGGAAAAATAGCAGAAAAAAGCGAGAAAAAGCGCTGAATAAAGTAGCAGGTTTTGATAAAGAAAGCATGTGTACATATATAGACTGAAGACGCAGCTGATCGGGTGAAATGGCGTGGTGCAGTCTACAAAGCGGACCCTGCCCGACGGCGGGATAAACGCTAGGAAGAAGAAGAAGTGTACGTATATAGTAGAAATGTTATGCTATAGAAAACAAGCAGGTGGTTGTTCTTTCTAACAGAGTAGCGGGTATTCAAGTGAATATCTCAAATTACCATACATAATGATGATTTTGCAATGTCTTTCTCATCATGAGCTATTTAAGTGAATATTACCTGAGACTTCGCATATATCAAGGTATCTTTCTTTTTCCTCTGATAATTTCTGGTTTTTCATCAAGAATAATTTTTATTTAAAAAATGAAATTCCATAAAATTTCAAGTTTCTTGAAAAACCCAAGCTAGCTTTGAACGGTTTTCTTGATATTTTCTACTCAATTTTTATTTGAAAAGTAATTTCTTAGTTGTTCTTACACTTTTCACGCATTTTATCATTAATGACCGCTTCAGTAGTTTATATTTTCACTCATTCATGCATTCATTCATTCATTCATTCATTTATTCCGTGCACATGAACAATATATAAAAAATATACGATCAAGACAGTGTTTAGAAAATAAGCATGGACTGATACGAGAAATATTCTAGGTTCTTAATACTTAGTGCTGGTGGGAATTTTGTCTTCTACATATCGAATTATATCTTTTATAACTAATTATGAAATGCAAAAAAGACTGGTTTTACTAACTTTAATAGTACACACAGTCGATAAAAGATTTAAATTATAATCGGATAATATTTAGTCAATCTACAACATTCGGAGTCGGTAATATGACTTCTAATGGTAGCTTCTTCAAGTTCGTTGCAAACTGAGAGGCATTTTCGATGGATACTAGTTCTTATGTAAGTGAATTCCAGACTGATATAGATCTGGAAACGAATGTAGAAATTCTAGCGAACGAATGTAGACAATTTACACACATAACCGCTTTATATAAACTTTCTTGGTGTGCTGAAACCTCATGTTTGTAAATTAAAAAGCTTTTCGGTTTTCAACACAGGCTACCTTTCCTGCGTTTGGATTTTTCTCATTTCACTGAGAGTTTCTTCTGTTTCCCGGATCTAGATCTTTTTCTTCCTATTTCTCACATGTAACTAGTTGGCAAACTTAGTTGAATCGTTGGCGCTAATTCTATTATAGTCAGTGCCGTGTTGTTTCTCGAAGCAAAAACAAGTGTTTCAATGAAAGTATATAATCGTGCTAGGACCAAAGAAACGGAAAGCTTTGAAACATTCACGAATACAATGTGCCATACACATGTTTCTTAGCGCAGAATTCGCGTGAAAGAAAATATGAATGAAAAGCTCCAAGAAAAGAGAATATGTGTGAACGGGAAGAGAGAAAAAAGATAATAAAAGAGATAGAAGAAGAAAGAAGAAGAAAGAAAGAGATGAAGAAAGAGAGGAAGAGAGAAAGAATAAGATTGAAGAGATAACAGAGAGAGATGAGGGAGAAAAAAGTTGTTAGAAGCTTCTGAAAGCAACGAGCATCAACGACATCGCCGTCATTCATGAAAGAATTCCAAACTTGGCGCGGGAAAGAGCGCATGAAGTTGAGAGGCCAAGAAGGATGAGAAAGTACCGCGAGACATAGGATTCTTCGCCCTGTTGGGCACGTGCTTACATCGTACGTACTGAGTGCGGAAAGATTACTATGTAAACTACGTATGTACATGTTCTAGGGCTAACGCAAAAGCTAGAAAAAGCGAGAGGCGAGTACGCAATGTAAAAGGTACACATTACAGAAAAAAGCGTAAGGCAAGTTTTTTGACTATCTTTTAAACTATTTTTCATTTCATAATCCTAGCGAATCATCTGGCATTCCAAAAAAAAATCCAAATTAAACATGAAGGACATTAATGGCATAATATGTATACCCGCTTTCTTTTTTATGCTCTCGGTAGCAGATATGAAATACAAAAACCCACACAAAACCCGCTTCTTTGATGTTTTTTTTGATTCAGTCAAATTTCAGCTTCAATACCTCATCCACCTGCTTGTAATTGAATTCATAACTTCTCAAGCTTTTTCGTTGCAGCTTTTCATACTTTTCAACTGAATATACTTTAAAACTTAGTGCAACTCGTTTATGACAGCAACTCAAGCATATGATTAAATGTTCAAACTTCAAATTAAATGTTCAAACTTTAAATTAAATGTTCAAATTTTACGACAGCGACGATGAGAAATGAAGTCAGAAAAAAAGAGGCGAGAAATCTTAGAAACTTTATGAAAATGTTCCTGACTTGATATTATGCACTAGTTCGAAGTTACACATGGTAAACTACTGAGTTTTCATGTTTCCTATTTCGATTCGAAGAGTCTCAGACAAGTTTGGTCCAGTAAGGAAGAAGGGAGGGAAACCCGCTCATTTCCGTTCTTTTTTCCTAGAACCACGATAGAAATATAAAGAGAGAATGAATGAGAAGAGGGAAAGAGGGACATTCATTTACAGACAGAGAAAAGCAGAAGCAGAGAGGAACGAAAAATAGAGATTTACAGAGAAAAATAAAGTTTTTTTAAAAATAAATAGAACGGAATTCTAATAACACCATAAAAACTGCTGGTTGGAATCTACACTAATCTCGGAATAAAATTAACATAATCAGATTTCGACTTTGTGTGTGAGTCTTAAAAAAAACTTTAAACTAAAAAAGTTTCTGCGTAATTACACAAGTGGTTTTTGCGTTAATTCGATGTTCGATGACCTGTTTCCTCAGTCTCATATTCACTTTTTCCAATCAAAAAAGTTTTAAGATTGAAAACACAATACTAATTAATTTTCGCATTTTACAGTATAGGAATCCTGATCCTTAGCGTAAAGTTTAAAAAAATTGAAGATCTTACTCCGTAAACCTTTTGTTTTCAAAAAAAGAATATTTTGACTGAGAAAAATATGGAACATGGATAGAGTAAGTGAGATTTAAAGCTTTGACTTCAAAATCCTTCATCACCAATCGATTATTAAACCAAATTCATCACTTACATGAAACATTTAAGAGGTGAAAAACTTTCCTACAAATAAAATTTTGAAAGAGAAGTGTTATCTTCATAATCACTAAAAATTCTCTCTTTTCATTGAAAGAGTGGCGATGCTCCAGCTTCACGCTTTTTGACCAACATCAACAGCCATCGAGAGACCAAGGCTAAGAAAACAAAGAAACATTACTTTCTAGTTTGTGGAGACCGCCCCCCCCCCCTACCGCATCCCTCTAAGTCCTTGCACAAATAAGTCCACTTGCCTATACATGTCGGTAAACATGCAGAAGCGCCATCAGTCAACAGTTTCCCCGAGGTGTGGGAGAGGCGAGAGGGTTGGGGGAAGAGACGAAGCACTAAGAAGCGTACATAGTTCAATATTACAACCGTGTTACGACGAATAAGGTGTGTGGTTAGAGTTCATTTTGCAGCCGGGTGAGATCTTCCAGAATTGGGATAGCAAGCAAAATCAACTACTATTAAAAAAGAGAAAGGTTATAGTAGTGCAATTTTTTTGGAAGATAAAGTTCTGCTATAAATTATGAAGAACAAATGCGAAAGTCTGTTTCGCCCCCGAGTCTAGACAGACTTTCGCTCTCTAGAAATAATGCATATTTTGCTTTCTTTCTGCAATTTTATCAAATTAGAAGAATCAGGCTGAAATTCTCAGAAGATTTATGCCGCGAGCTATTATCGCAGTACAGTTAGTTCGATATGAATTACTAATTGTAATCAAGAGATACACAAACTTTTTGCTATGAGCATTTTTGCGAACTTCTTTTTTCTTCAGACAAAAATGAAGAAAAAATTGGAGTTTTCTTTAAAAAAGTTTCTCTGTACTCAGAAAAAATACTATAAAAAAAATTCTCAAATGCTATGTTTCACAGTTTAAAGGCAGTGACGCCTGGTTACGGTGACAAATGATTGAACTATCGCACAGAAAGAAGCTAGTCTACCGGCACGGAATAGCAATGTGCCCCCGTGGTGTAATGGTAACACGCGCTCCCACTTTCAGTCAGAGATGGTTGGGTTCGATCCCGCCCGGTGGACCAGCTTTTTGTGTGATAGTTCAATTACTATATAAAAAAATTGAGCCCAATTCGTAGACTTGGAAGAAAAATTAGTTTAAAAAAGATATAATTTGCTTTATTTTTGGCTGGAACTGTATCTGTGATACTGTTACTTAATATAGATAAACATACGTATATCAAAGGTATTCCAGTGCAATCAGCGAACAACACTTTGCGCGGATGTTAACAGCGGATTCCACCCAAGACCTTCAACAATGTAGGCCGGAGATTAGGCATTGATGGAAAAATCGAGTCAAAACTCAAACCACAAAAAACTCTTTCAAAAAACGTTTTCGCCAAAAAAAAATTAAGGTACAAAGTGCCAGATCCACTGTGATTGAAAGCAGCTCTACTTCCCAAATAAAATGTTGCTTGAGCAGAACGCAGACCTAATATGCATTAAGAGTCCGCACTTATCAAGAAAATTTTTTAGAACAGTTTATGCACATCGAAAAAAACTTTTCTACTAACTTTTTCAAGTTCCAAAAGAATAAAGCGATTAAATTCGAAGATGGCTTAAGATATGACATCGAAATTGACAATAGAAACTGCTCCGATAATTTCTCTCAATTTGTTTTTCATTAAGTATATAGCAACACAAGAACATTTACGCTTATGCGCTGGAACAAATATTTTGGGCTAATGGTTGAGCTGAGACTGTTCTGAGCTCAGTGCTATTTTATAAATCTCAAAATAGATTTTGCTGAATAGACAAACTTTTTTCTGAGAAGTTCTCACAACAAATGTACGACTGTATTGTAGTACAGCGGCGAAGGAGGATTTGTTTACTTGTATTCATTAGAACTGAGTAGAACGCCGCTAAGACGAAGAAGAAGAATGCGAATTCGGGGTGAGCTCTCATTTTTTGAAAAAGGCCGGGAGAAGGAAAGACAAAGAATAAATGCGCATGGGAACAATGGGTTAGGAGAACTGACTGACAAGAGCGGGTGGGGAGAGAGAATCAGAAAAGGGGTCTCTAAGGTTGAAGAGGAGGGGGGCAGAGTGTTGACCGAAGGATAAACGTGTTGAGGGAGTCTGAAGGAGTAGCAAGTACAGAGAGAGATAAAAAGATGAAGAATGAGAGGAAGAGATAAAAAAAGAGAGGAAAAGGTATGTTAGAGAGAGAGAGAGAGAGAGAGAGAGAGAGAGAGAGAGAGAGAGAGAGAGAGAGACAAAAAGTGAGAGGGAAAATAAAGTAGAATGAAAATGAGATTATATGGAGAAATATTAAGACAGAGAACTAAATATGAAAAGTAGAGAAATAGGTTACTAATCGGTTTCTATAAACTCGAAAGAGATAGAAGAAGACAAATATAAAGAAAAGTGGAGAGAAGCAGAGCAGCAAGTGAATTCTGAATGAGGTTCCCTCAGAAAGACGCAGAAATAAATATGGAATGTGGAGATGAACATTTGATTATTTTAAGTCAAACAGAGGTTCGTTTAATAGTTCTTGAAGTGAAAAAACATAATAATCAGGCAAGCTAATATAATCTGATAACATTGTCTCTCCCGTCTCTTTTCTTCTTGCTCAAGATCTCTCTTTCTATCTCTATTCTCTCTCTCTCTCTCTCTCTCTCTCTCACTCTTTTTCTCTCACTCTTTTTCTCTCAACTTCTATCTGCTCTTAGTTCTCATTAATTTCTCTCTCTATAACTATGTCTTTTTTAACTCATCTCTTTCCTTCTCTTTCTCTCTTTTTGTCAATTTCGTTCCTTCTCGAACATGCCATGAGCAGAATAAGAGGCGCAATCGCCATTTGAAGTCTTTGCTTTACTAAGCAACAACCTTTCTCGTCACTAACAATAGCTTGAATTTCTCCCTAATCATGAAAACTCGCATTCTTTTCTTTGAGTTAAAAAAAACCATTAATTTAATGCTATGAGACAAGAGTCAATTATATCACAACATATTAAAGTTGTGCTAACCAGTAAAAGTAAGATGAGATCCTTTAAACTCCGGGCCTTGATTTGCACTAGTTTTTGAAAGGAGTAGAGGCGCTTCACCTTGAGCAATTCGATTTAATTTTATGCTCAAGATAGGTACAAACCGTCCTAGACCGCAGGCGGAAAATTGCCTGTTGGAATAAGAATGATAAGAAATTGACAACGAAAAAAAAATTAGGAAGGAAATAAATGAAAAAGTAAAACAGATTTATAATAAGGAGCTGGTAACCAACATTTTCATTTGTTGAAGAACTCCGAAGATGAAAATACGATTAAAAACGAATGATCCTATTCAGTTCACAACAAGTTTTTTGTATAAGATTAGAATTTTTTCCCATAATGATAGAAAAATGAAATGAAGACACAATATGCATAGATATGAAGATGAAAAAAAGATGAATAGGATTATAATGTAAATATTAGAATGAATCAATTATCTTTCTCTCTCAATCTAACTTCAAATATTCACTCTTTCTCCCTGATATCAAAGTAACCGCTTGAAGCAGACTAAGAACTCGGTTTGCGGTATAACATTTTCTCAGCTAATTCAATCAGCTTGACTAGTATCTCAAAGGATTCATGGAATAATAGGTACAAATTATCATAAACATACACTTATTCCAAGATTTTCGTTAAATTGCAGCGTAAGTTTGAAATAGGTTAAAATCTTTTCTTAATGCACCTTGTAAAATATGACTTCTCATCGTTTGCTGTGATACATCCATTTTCAAAATTCTATTAGACAAAAAATTATGTTGCTTGATCTAGCAGTATACTTCAAAATGCACGGTTTTAATGAGTAGTTAGCCAGTTCAGAAAAGATTTTTGAGATTTAGTCTTGCAAGCTTGATATTTTGATGTCTAAAAACAAAACCAAGCATCAAAATATTTGAATTCTCGGAAGTTCCAGTATTAAGAAATGAAAGAAATTGTTATTACTATTCTCAATTCATAAAATATCAATACGTACATATATAAGTAAACTTTCAACAAAAGCTAAAATTAAAAGACCGAGTGAATATTTTGCGCATGTGTCGGTTATCTCATCTCATCCAAATTGACGGTTGAGAAAGAGAGGGATTGAAAAATTGAGAACTTTTGATGTTCTAAATAAGAGACAAGAAAAAGCTTTTTCTTTCTTATCTCTGCTGAAAAAAGATATACCGCCTATTTAAATAAACGATATTTGAAAATCTTTCATTCTTATCTTAATAAGAGCGCAAAAACTTCGAACTAGGCTGTCTGCGTTCTCTATAGAAGTTCGTTTAAAGAACTATGAAGCATTTACGATGTTAATTTTTTTTAGTAGTCAAACCTTGGATAAAACTCAACAGGTAGTGCTCGAGTGAGATATTATTATATTATATGTAAGTTTTTAAATAAAATGGAAACAGCAATACAAGGCAGTTCAATATAGTTTCCTGATGAAATAATAATTATGCTCTGAGACATAATTTATTCGTACAATCATTTGAACATTTATTCTTACATCATGTGAGAACAATAAATAGGTGGGTATTATATTACATTTGTGAAGTTTGACAACGGAAAAGTAATATTTCGAGGAGGGTATATGGAGAGAGTTCCTCTGTGGGTCATTTACTGCAGCTCCCGTGTCCACTTTACAACAACATTTATCAGCATATGTGGCAATTATCGCGAGATATAGATAGAGAGAGTGTGTGAGATAGAAAAAGGTGGAGAAAAAAAGAAAAAAGTAAGAGAGAAAGAGAGATAGAAGAAGAAAGAAATTCAGAAAGATTGTGAAAAAAAGAGAATGAGATGAAAACCAAGAAAGGAGTGAAAGGCGTACAAAGATAAAGAAGTAAAAAAGGAAGAAAAAAGACTTATATTATAGTAAGCTTGGAAGAGATACAATAAACGTTGAGAGAAAAAAGCGGCAGGTGTGATATTGGAGAGAAAAATGTATTATTTATTTTCCAAGAGAAAACAAGGGAGTTCACAAAGGGAAAGAGACAGCAATGGAAGAAGGGAGAGATCAGAGAGCGTTCATACGGAGTAATGAGAGAGTGTAATGACAGAGGGAAGGAAAAGAGAGATTAGAGAAGATGACTATCAAGAGTGACGACAGAAAGAAAGAAATGAAACCCATTATTAGGTGCTCATTCGCTCACGCATATGGTAAGGTATCATAATCAACAGTTAGCTCATGATCTTCCGCATAAGGCTAGAAAACCTAGAAAACTGTCGTAGTCTTTTTGCTAGTGTGGAGATCTTTCTAAAATGTTGGGGTAGAGAGATCAATAGTATTTCTTCTCGATCTGAGAGCTCACAGAAATAGTTTTCATTAACGTTTTGTCTTTTAAATACAGTATTGAAGTTTTGTATAAAAGTAATCAGATAAAATCATGATCTAAATATTCATTCAGATTTCTCTCTTCAACTACTTGTCTGATTTCTTCAACTACGACAAATTTGGTTGTTCTCTCCCGTTTTTGTTCATTCTCTTACTCTCCATATCCATCTATAACTGCATCTCTTACTCTTTTCCCATATTAATCCCTCTCTCAATTTATCTTTTGTCTTTATATTTTGAAGCACTTTCTCTGTTGTCTTATTTCAACTAAATGCTCCATCCGGTCAAGACAACAGAAGTTGATGACGCACTATTTTATGAAGACAATGAAATTTTCATATAATGGTGAAAGGGGCTGCACTTGTAATTGTAGAGCAGAGAGATGGAGTTGGATAATTCCTATGATAGAAAGGAAAACAGTTCTAGAGAAATAGATAAAAAAGAGTGGGATGTAGAGAGTGAAAGAAAAAAGAAAAAAAAGCACGGAATTTCTGAGATAGAAAGGAGAATGAAAAGGAGAGAACAAAAAGATGAAGAGAGAGAGAAAGAGAAGAAAAGCTAGAACAATGAAACAAAATGCATTCATTCTTATCTCTAATTAACATCCTCAATTTTTTCTTCTTTTTATTCACTCACCCTCTTCAGCTTCTCGGTTAGAGCTTGGCTTTATCCTAGTCTTTGTTTTTATCGTTTATATCTCTAATCTTGTTTACTCTTGATACTTCTTTGCTACAAAAGTTTCGGTCTCTGCGAGAAAGAGATCAAGAGATATACAAAGAGAGGGAGAAAGAGATAATGCAGAATTAGTGTTGAAAGAAGATGCGAAAATAGAGAAGATAAAACAGACAGAAAGAGAGAGAGAGAGCTGGAGAGAGAGAGGGAGAGAGAGAATGAGGAGAGGGTCATTGTAACGGTGGATATATTTTCCCTCTGACCCCGCTTCTCACTCACTCTTTATGCGTCTTCAGTTCACGTTTCCGCGTCTCTCAATTAATTTCTCTCAGTATCTACAGTATGTACGTACTAACTCTCAGTATGTATGTACTGTATGTATGTACTAACTCTCAGTATGTATGTACTGTATGTATGTACTAACTCTCAGTATGTATGTACTGTATGTATGTACTATCTCTCAGTATGTACTAACTCGATCTCTCTGCAAGAAATAAACTCTTCCTTTCTAGCTCTGTTCCCTTAATCTCATTCTCTCTCTCTCTTCCTCTCTCTCTCTCTCTCTCTCTCTCTCTCTCTCTCTCTCTCTCTCTCTCTCTCTCTCTCTCTATCTCTCTCTCTCCTTCTTTGATTCTCAATATTACCCTCAAGCTTTCTGATCTCTTGCTTTTCTCTTTCAATATATCTTTCTATATTTCTCTCTCTCCTTTCTAGATCTCTCTATTTTTCGATGTTGTATCACAATCCCTGTGTCTTTTTTCAATTCTATTTTTGCCTCATTTTATATGCTCTAATCAGTCAAGCGTCCACTCTTCTTCTGCAACTCTCTTGGATTCTGCTTCATCCCTTCTATCTCATCCCTTTTTTTTAAATTTTCTCTTTCCTTGTTCATCTTTTCTGAGAAGTTTGATTAGGCTTTGTCTCTCTGAGAGTTCACCGCTTTAATGGAACTCTCCGTGTGATTGAGGCCTCAATGGAGTTCACTCAAGTGGTAGATGAAGAATACCAAATGGAAAATTAAATTTTTCTCTGACATTTCCGGTTTATTCAAACTTCCAACTAAAATGAGTTGCTAAAAACAAATTTTTCATCGGTTATACCCATATTCCTGGGTTTTGTTTCTTGTATAGTAGACCTCGTCGAAAAAGAGTACTTCAAAAACACTGTATCCTTTTCGCAAAAAACTTGCTTTGTTATTAATTCCTTACCAGAAGCTTTGAAAAAACTGCTAACGAGACTGTGAGCAAAATACTGTTCCCCTTACTCGCCAAACTTCGACCACCAAAATTGAATCAATAAATGAATACATAAAGGAACTGAGTAATTGATCAAAATGACGAGAATAAAAATTTTTTGATCGTTGTGACGAAGTTCAAGTGCTTCAGCAACTACAATAGATATGATAAAGTTTCGGTCAAAATAGCGACAATTTTTTATGCTGTTAGAAGCTGAGATCAATTGTGAAGCTTGGATAAAAAAGAACCAAAAAAGAGAAACATTAAGTTTCCGGGAGACTTACCCAATTTTATAAAACAATAAAGTTCACTAAAATAGTATCAGCTTTGAATTTTTACTCTGGTAAAACAATTTCTCACCAGTGTTCTAGGCTAAAAAAGCGAATTCTTACAAAAATCACACTCTAATGATTTCAAAACCATTGATTTCTCTGTGAACGTGAATCGTTAAAATAGAGTTTCGAAGAAAATAGCATATTAGTCAATACACGAACAAAATTTTATTCTGAGACAAGAATAATCAAATGTACATCAACTTGAAGAAAAATAAAACTATTCTAAAGGGCCTGCAGATCTACAGACTCGTGGCGGGATGCGAAAACTTTAAACAGATGAGAGATTCGTTCACTCGTTAAGAAACTTTAGAAGAAAAAAATGAAAGAAAATTTCTTTAGCAGGTCCAAAAAAAAATGGAACGAGATTTCAGAGACTCATACAATTTTGCAGAAGTAAAAAAAAAGAAAAGTGTCAACCTAGAGAAAAATAAAAAAAATAATAGTGAATACCCATTAGGGTAAAAAAGCAATGGTTATGTAAAACAGTCATGACTTTTTTGTTGATAACCCTGAGTAGTTAAACTATTCTCGAGGTAGTCAATGAGCTGCCTATGAGACCTGTGTCTCTACTGAAGAACTCTCTGATCTCTGCTTGAAAGCATGTGTTGTTTTTTGTATAGAATCGATCATTTCAGGCACTAGTTAGACAAATTCATGTAAATATAGTAGGTTCACGTGACTCGCGGTGTTCCAGAACTCAGGAGCGTAAATATGAAAGTAAAATAACTCAGGAGGGCGAAGGCTCTTGAAAATTCGGCCGAGATGGTAAAGAGCGATATACCGATGTGAAGGCTTAGAAAGAGGACGAGAGTTAGGAATGAATAGACAAAGGAAGATGAGAGAAAGGAGAGAGAGAAAGAAAAAGAGAAAAGAGGGAAAAAAGAGTATTAGGGATGGATGAAGCAGAGAAGACACGCATTGTAGCAGAGAGCTGATATTCGAATCCCTTCTATTGTATCATTTACCGCGTATTAGAAAAGAATACAATGAAGCACGACGTTTCTCATCGGTTGAAAGAAGGACGAAAATCAGAGAAATAGAGATGTCTCAAGTTCTATAGAAACTAGGGATCCTTCCGAAACCTTTCAAATTTGTGGAGACTGAAGAGAGATAATAGGAGGAGAAAGAAAGAAATATAGAGATGAATCGAGAGAAATAAGGGTAGAGAGAAATAGAGAGAGAAAGAAAGAGAGAAATAGAGAGAGCGCGAGAGAGAAAGAGAGAGGAAGTACAGAGAGTGGATTAAAGGGAGAGAGAGAATGGAAAGAGCTAACGATAGAAAGATAGCATAAAGATTTAAGAGAGGACATACATGTAGGGTGGCCGGGTCCAGAATTAGCTTACGAGTGAGTATGCTGAAAGTGTCCTCAGTGACCTTGAATATTGGAATTACCAAATTAGTAGCAGCATCAACTGAAAATGATTAAGAATCCTAAATTACCTCAAAACAATCAAATCTAAGTAAATTCTGAAAAAATTCCCGAATTTTTGAACCTCTAACAGTGATACGGTATATTTGATAAGTATTGCATGGAGCAAACACTGAGATAAAACCGAGAATAATGTTATCTTTTGTACGTAAAATGTAACTCACACGTACACAAGTTTTAAACAAAAGAAGCTCACGAAAAGCTTTTAGAGATCATATAATGAATAATGAGAAGTTGGAGCAGATCGACTTCAGGGCCAAGAAATCGATTTGTTGGCCTGTAATTGGTTTTAAGCACGCGGGTCAACCCGAATAAACACAAAGGCGCTCGCTTTTTTGAGTGTAAATGAAATGGGGTTTTCATATTATGGGCGGTTCCACGTAGAAGTCGTCAGTGATAATGACCGTTGATCGACAGGAGAAAGTGTCAAAGTCAGAGTTCTCCGCGGCAGCAAAAGAAGGATTCCCTGGGGGAGCGGCCTTCTGCTCTTTCACCTGGTCCGAGACCACCTGGAATAGGTTAAATCTATCAGCTTGACGGTATTCTACCTCGTGCTTGTGCCCGTTTCTTTGGGTACGCGCATCTCTGATATGAAATACAAACTTAACCTGCTAATTTTTAAAAGTAGTGTCAGGTGCAAACATTAGCAATATTTCTTAAACACCTTGTTTTGAGTGTATTTGTACTGACTCTCTCCCAAACAAACACACAAATTTTACGAAAATGTTAAACCCTCCAAAATTCTAATAAGTCAAGATAATTGGTTTACAAAGTCAATTTCATAAAAAGCCATAATATCTTCTTTTTTTTTCAAGTTCGGGATTACAATAATGATTGTGTGCGTGAGTATTGTGCAAAGGGTCCCTAGTTTAACTTTAACCCCCTAAAGAACCATGCAAACCAAGGAGTTGAGAATTGTTGGGAGTGCTCTTGCACAAATCTCACTTTTACCACTGCTGCTACACACACTAGCAGTGAGTCAGCACGCAAGCACTGGTTCTACCGAGATTTTTATACCGCATCTCAGGGTAGCGCGTACCCTGCAACGAGGCGGGAACAAGTGCGAGGAAGATTATTCTTATAAAACATGGTTGACTCCGAAAGCTGATATTAAGTAGGTGTATATAGCGCTGCTCTGTTCTAATATTCGATGAAAGAGCGAAAGGTGCTTTTCAACTTCTTACCTATCAAGAAAACGAGCTCTTTGTCAAAATTTAAAATTCTATGAAACGAAACGTGTTTAATTAAAAATTAACATTGTTTCAAGAACAAGGCCGAGAAAATTTCTCAAAATAACTTGTGTAAACGCAAAAAAATACCAACCTTTTTTCTTTTTACCAGGTACCGGAACACGTCAATTTTCACGTAAATTGAAACGGTTTCCAGTAAGAAGAATGAGATGAAAAGAAGCAGAATAAGCAGAATTTGCCACGTGAACTCCTCTCTCATGCAGACGGCTGTAAATGCTACTCAGAAATTTGCATTCTTGAATTTTCAGCACAGTTAATTGTTTAAGTTTTGAAGCTCTAAAATAAATCAACTGAATGAAATATTGAATCAATCAATATGTGAAGGGATGAATGATGGTTGGATAATCATTGTACAGGAAGTAGGTGTAACGGTCCCCGTGGTGTAACGGTACCACGCGCTCCCGGTTTGAGTCAGAGATGGTTGGGTTCGATCCCGCCCGGTGGACGAGCTTTTTTTTTCTGTGCATTATTTCAATCATTTGTCATCTTAACCAGGCGTCACTGCCTTTGAACTGTGTAACTTAGCATTTGAAGAGTAGTCTTTAATGCTTAATTTTATCCAATGACGTTTAAAAGTATCCATCGTTTCATAATTTTTAGGTTCAGGTATAATGCGTTTCAATCTTTGAAAATTACTTTCTTAGTCTCAAGAAGGTCAAGTCTGAAGTTTTTATTAGTCTCAAGAAGTCTCAAGAAGGTCTCAAGAAAACCACATATATCAGGCCACATATTTAGAATACGGAATCACAATTTTTTAACCAACTTCTCGCAGTAATTGTTCAAAAAGACTGGAGTTCCAACAAAGAATCTTTACAAAGAGGGCGTTATCTCGCTGCAATAATCCTAATCTAAATTATCCCCAACGTCTCAAGCTATTCCATTTAGAATCGCTTGTAGAATGCAGAGCCCGCTTCGATTTCTTTACTGTTTTTCGATTACTATTTGGAAAAATAGACTGTCATATATGCAAAAACCAAATGATTCTTAGAACGGAAATAAATCTTCGTACCTCTGATAGGACTTCCCGGTTAAATTTAGTGCAGATAATTCATTATAAGCACTCTAATTTCTATTTTAAAAGAGCTATCAGTTTGTGGAACAGAATCGCAGATACTCAGAACCACATCACTGAGCTTCGAGAGTTCGCAAAGATTACCGGATTATCTTAAAACGGATTGAAGAGTGGATCCTCAAATGTCGAGATTTTATCCCGTTCTTCCTGACCAATTTTATACACCGTATAAGCGTTAACTCAACCAGTTACCCTTCGGTGATAATAAAGATATATATCAAGGTCTGGGAGTTTTTACAGATCAGCAAGTTTTTAAAAACTATATCCTTGGTTTTTTTCTCTCAAAAATATTCGAGAAAAATCCAAACTCGAAAAAAACCAAACTCCTATTATGTGTAGCGAAACTGAAAATACAAATTACAAATGTGTAACGAAACTGAAACTAAAAATCTGAGAATAACTTTTCAAAAAGGATTGGGAGCTATCACAATAGGATTATTTAAAAAGTTCTGAAGTTCTTTTTTACTTCACTATTTTCTTTTTGGTTTTCGAGGATCTCGAAAAAACACAAGTCAGCGGTAAAAAAATCATAGCTTTTTATGATACGTAACGTAAATATACCAAAAAAAGTTTTTGATAAATTTTCTAGTGTTTAAAACGTGAATGAAAGGAGAAGCTTCTCAAGTTTTGAAATCTTTAAATGCTAAGTTACACAGTTTAAAGGCAGTATGAGAAGCTCTCAGGGATAGTCAATTGAGTTTCATTAGTTTTGAAGTTTTCGAAAAAGAAAGTTTTTTTTTTCATTGAGCTTTGAATTTTGTTTAGTAATTTCGTGAAAAATTTTGTGAGAACTATGGAATAGGAAATATGGTAGTTTCATTTGTAGCTTTAATGTTCTACAGATGACGACATCATTTTGCGAGCGTTGGTGGCGAAGCAAAATCTAACGAGCTGGTTCCCCAGTAGGACAAACAAGTTAGAAAATTTTGGGAGAGGTATATAATATATTGGAGTGAGCTGACCTGTTCGGACGGTGAGAGCAATGAAGACGAACTCTAGGAGGACCAGGGAGAGGATGAAGGGGATCAGTAGTAATGGAATCGTCAATCGAAGTGCGACAAGAGAAAGAACACACAGTAGAGAAACCAAAACCTGAAATTTGAATATGAAAATTCCCTTATAACCATGATATCAAAAAAGGTCTGTAAGCCTTGAAAATTTTATTGAACACAAAATTTATTGACGATTTAATTAACATAACTTGTTGCAGACAAACAATAGACGGTGAAGTGAGCACCTGCCTACCGATTCACCAGTAAACTCGACTATGTAAATTTTTTAGCGCGTTGAACACGGAGAACAAAACCACTCTCATCGTACGTTCATTTTTGAAAGTACGATGAGATTAATATGAACTTCTCGGTAAAAATTCAATTAACGCTTTTTCGTCTCCAGTAATGAGCAGTGTTCATTACAAGTGGGACCCATGAGTTTGAACTTAAATTTAACCAACTTTGCCTGTTTTTACCGAATGTTTCTCATAGTACCTTACTATATAATATGTGTTGTCATATAAAATCGAAATAAAGGAAAGTTACTACACACATTTGAAGCTGTTTCTTCAAATGTTTTCTTACTATCATGATTCCCCGTTGGGTTCAAAAAATTAGAGAGGGGACAACTTGGTGAGTTATGAAGAGGGGACAACTTGGTGAGTTATGAATTAGAGAGGGGACAACTTGGTGAGTTATGAATTAGAGAGGGGACAACTTGGTGAGTTATGAATTAGAGAGGGGACAACTTGGTGAGTTATGAATTAGAGAGGGGACAACTTGGTGAGTTATGAATTAGAGAGGGGACAACTTGGTGAGTTATGAATTAGAGAGGGGACAACTTGGTGAGTTATGAATTAGAGAGGGGACAACTTGGTGAGTTATGAATTAGAGAGGGGACAACTTGGTGAGTTATGAATTAGAGAGGGGACAACTTGGTGAGTTATGAATTAGAGAGGGGACAACTTGGTGAGTTATGAATTAGAGAGGGGACAACTTGGTGAGTTATGAATTAGAGAGGGGACAACTTGGTGAGTTATGAATTAGAGAGGGGACAACTTGGTGAGTTATGAATTAGAGAGGGGACAACTTGGTGAGTTATGAATTAGAGAGGGGACAACTTGGTGAGTTATGAATTAGAGAGGGGACAACTTGGTGAGTTATGAATTAGAGAGGGGACAACTTGGTGAGTTATGAATTAGAGAGGGGACAACTTGGTGAGTTATGAATTAGAGAGGGGACAACTTGGTGAGTTATGAATTAGAGAGGGGACAACTTGGTGAGTTATGAATTAGAGAGGGGACAACTTGGTGAGTTATGAATTAGAGAGGGGACAACTTGGTGAGTTATGAATTAGAGAGGGGACAACTTGGTGAGTTATGAATTAGAGAGGGGACAACTTGGTGAGTTATGAATTAGAGAGGGGACAACTTGGTGAGTTATGAATGAGAGAGGGGACAACTTGGTGAGTTATGAATTAGAGAGGGGACAACTTGGTGAGTTATGAAGAGGGGACAACTTGGTGAGTTATGAAGAGGGGACAACTTGGTGAGTTATGAATTAGAGAGGGGACAACTTGGTGAGTTATGAATTAGAGAGGGGACAACTTGGTGAGTTATGAATTAGAGAGGGGACAACTTGGTGAGTTATGAATTAGAGAGGGGACAACTTGGTGAGTTATGAATTAGAGAGGGGACAACTTGGTGAGTTATGAATTAGAGAGGGGACAACTTGGTGAGTTATGAATTAGAGAGGGGACAACTTGGTGAGTTATGAATTAGAGAGGGGACAACTTGGTGAGTTATGAATTAGAGAGGGGACAACTTGGTGAGTTATGAATTAGAGAGGGGACAACTTGGTGAGTTATGAATTAGAGAGGGGACAACTTGGTGAGTTATGAATTAGAGAGGGGACAACTTGGTGAGTTATGAATTAGAGAGGGGACAACTTGGTGAGTTATGAATTAGAGAGGGGACAACTTGGTGAGTTATGAATTAGAGAGGGGACAACTTGGTGAGTTATGAATTAGAGAGGGGACAACTTGGTGAGTTATGAATTAGAGAGGGGACAACTTGGTGAGTTATGAATTAGAGAGGGGACAACTTGGTGAGTTATGAATTAGAGAGGGGACAACTTGGTGAGTTATGAATTAGAGAGGGGACAACTTGGTGAGTTATGAATTAGAGAGGGGACAACTTGGTGAGTTATGAATTAGAGAGGGGACAACTTGGTGAGTTATGAATTAGAGAGGGGACAACTTGGTGAGTTATGAATTAGAGAGGGGACAACTTGGTGAGTTATGAATTAGAGAGGGGACAACTTGGTGAGTTATGAATTAGAGAGGGGACAACTTGGTGAGTTATGAATTAGAGAGGGGACAACTTGGTGAGTTATGAATTAGAGAGGGGACAACTTGGTGAGTTATGAATTAGAGAGGGGACAACTTGGTGAGTTATGAATTAGAGAGGGGACAACTTGGTGAGTTATGAATTAGAGAGGGGACAACTTGGTGAGTTATGAATTAGAGAGGGGACAACTTGGTGAGTTATGAATTAGAGAGGGGACAACTTGGTGAGTTATGAATTAGAGAGGGGACAACTTGGTGAGTTATGAATGAGAGAGGGGACAACTTGGTGAGTTATGAATTAGAGAGGGGACAACTTGGTGAGTTATGAAGAGGGGACAACTTGGTGAGTTATGAATGAGAGAGGGGACAACTTGGTGAGTTATGAATTAGAGAGGGGACAACTTGGTGAGTTATGAATGAGAGAGGGGACAACTTGGTGAGTTATGAATGAGAGAGGGGACAACTTGGTGAGTTATGAATTAGAGAGGGGACAACTTGGTGAGTTATGAATTAGAGAGGGGACAACTTGGTGAGTTATGAATTAGAGAGGGGACAACTTGGTGAGTTATGAATTAGAGAGGGGACAACTTGGTGAGTTATGAATTAGAGAGGGGACAACTTGGTGAGTTATGAATTAGAGAGGGGACAACTTGGTGAGTTATGAATTAGAGAGGGGACAACTTGGTGAGTTATGAATTAGAGAGGGGACAACTTGGTGAGTTATGAATTAGAGAGGGGACAACTTGGTGAGTTATGAATTAGAGAGGGGACAACTTGGTGAGTTATGAATTAGAGAGGGGACAACTTGGTGAGTTATGAATTAGAGAGGGGACAACTTGGTGAGTTATGAATTAGAGAGGGGACAACTTGGTGAGTTATGAATTAGAGAGGGGACAACTTGGTGAGTTATGAATTAGAGAGGGGACAACTTGGTGAGTTATGAATTAGAGAGGGGACAACTTGGTGAGTTATGAATGAGAGAGGGGACAACTTGGTGAGTTATGAATTAGAGAGGGGACAACTTGGTGAGTTATGAAGAGGGGACAACTTGGTGAGTTATGAATGAGAGAGGGGACAACTTGGTGAGTTATGAATTAGAGAGGGGACAACTTGGTGAGTTATGAATGAGAGAGGGGACAACTTGGTGAGTTATGAATGAGAGAGGGGACAACTTGGTGAGTTATGAATTAGAGAGGGGACAACTTGGTGAGTTATGAATGAGAGAGGGGACAACTTGGTGAGTTATGAATGAGAGAGGGGACAACTTGGTGAGTTATGAATGAAATTAGAGAGGGGACAACTTGGTGAGTTATGAAGAGGGGACAACTTGGTGAGTTATGAATTAGAGAGGGGACAACTTGGTGAGTTATGAATTAGAGAGGGGACAACTTGGTGAGTTATGAATTAGAGAGGGGACAACTTGGTGAGTTATGAATTAGAGAGGGGACAACTTGGTGAGTTATGAATTAGAGAGGGGACAACTTGGTGAGTTATGAATTAGAGAGGGGACAACTTGGTGAGTTATGAATTAGAGAGGGGACAACTTGGTGAGTTATGAATTAGAGAGGGGACAACTTGGTGAGTTATGAATTAGAGAGGGGACAACTTGGTGAGTTATGAATTAGAGAGGGGACAACTTGGTGAGTTATGAATTAGAGAGGGGACAACTTGGTGAGTTATGAATGAGAGAGGGGACAACTTGGTGAGTTATGAATTAGAGAGGGGACAACTTGGTGAGTTATGAAGAGGGGACAACTTGGTGAGTTATGAATGAGAGAGGGGACAACTTGGTGAGTTATGAATTAGAGAGGGGACAACTTGGTGAGTTATGAATTAGAGAGGGGACAACTTGGTGAGTTATGAATTAGAGAGGGGACAACTTGGTGAGTTATGAATTAGAGAGGGGACAACTTGGTGAGTTATGAATTAGAGAGGGGACAACTTGGTGAGTTATGAATTAGAGAGGGGACAACTTGGTGAGTTATGAATTAGAGAGGGGACAACTTGGTGAGTTATGAATTAGAGAGGGGACAACTTGGTGAGTTATGAATTAGAGAGGGGACAACTTGGTGAGTTATGAATTAGAGAGGGGACAACTTGGTGAGTTATGAATTAGAGAGGGGACAACTTGGTGAGTTATGAATTAGAGAGGGGACAACTTGGTGAGTTATGAATGAGAGAGGGGACAACTTGGTGAGTTATGAATTAGAGAGGGGACAACTTGGTGAGTTATGAATTAGAGAGGGGACAACTTGGTGAGTTATGAATTAGAGAGGGGACAACTTGGTGAGTTATGAATTAGAGAGGGGACAACTTGGTGAGTTATGAATTAGAGAGGGGACAACTTGGTGAGTTATGAATTAGAGAGGGGACAACTTGGTGAGTTATGAATGAGAGAGGGGACAACTTGGTGAGTTATGAAGAGGGGACAACTTGGTGAGTTATGAATTAGAGAGGGGACAACTTGGTGAGTTATGAATTAGAGAGGGGACAACTTGGTGAGTTATGAATTAGAGAGGGGACAACTTGGTGAGTTATGAATTAGAGAGGGGACAACTTGGTGAGTTATGAATTAGAGAGGGGACAACTTGGTGAGTTATGAATTAGAGAGGGGACAACTTGGTGAGTTATGAATTAGAGAGGGGACAACTTGGTGAGTTATGAATTAGAGAGGGGACAACTTGGTGAGTTATGAATTAGAGAGGGGACAACTTGGTGAGTTATGAATTAGAGAGGGGACAACTTGGTGAGTTATGAATTAGAGAGGGGACAACTTGGTGAGTTATGAATTAGAGAGGGGACAACTTGGTGAGTTATGAATTAGAGAGGGGACAACTTGGTGAGTTATGAATTAGAGAGGGGACAACTTGGTGAGTTATGAATGAGAGAGGGGACAACTTGGTGAGTTATGAATTAGAGAGGGGACAACTTGGTGAGTTATGAATTAGAGAGGGGACAACTTGGTGAGTTATGAATTAGAGAGGGGACAACTTGGTGAGTTATGAATTAGAGAGGGGACAACTTGGTGAGTTATGAATTAGAGAGGGGACAACTTGGTGAGTTATGAATTAGAGAGGGGACAACTTGGTGAGTTATGAATGAGAGAGGGGACAACTTGGTGAGTTATGAAGAGGGGACAACTTGGTGAGTTATGAATTAGAGAGGGGACAACTTGGTGAGTTATGAATTAGAGAGGGGACAACTTGGTGAGTTATGAATTAGAGAGGGGACAACTTGGTGAGTTATGAATTAGAGAGGGGACAACTTGGTGAGTTATGAATTAGAGAGGGGACAACTTGGTGAGTTATGAATTAGAGAAGGGACAACTTGGTGAGTTATGAATTAGAGAGGGGACAACTTGGTGAGTTATGAATTAGAGAGGGGACAACTTGGTGAGTTATGAATTAGAGAGGGGACAACTTGGTGAGTTATGAATTAGAGAGGGGACAACTTGGTGAGTTATGAATTAGAGAGGGGACAACTTGGTGAGTTATGAATTAGAGAGGGGACAACTTGGTGAGTTATGAATTAGAGAGGGGACAACTTGGTGAGTTATGAATTAGAGAGGGGACAACTTGGTGAGTTATGAATTAGAGAGGGGACAACTTGGTGAGTTATGAATTAGAGAGGGGACAACTTGGTGAGTTATGAATTAGAGAGGGGACAACTTGGTGAGTTATGAATTAGAGAGGGGACAACTTGGTGAGTTATGAATGAGAGAGGGGACAACTTGGTGAGTTATGAATTAGAGAGGGGACAACTTGGTGAGTTATGAATTAGAGAGGGGACAACTTGGTGAGTTATGAATTAGAGAGGGGACAACTTGGTGAGTTATGAATTAGAGAGGGGACAACTTGGTGAGTTATGAATTAGAGAGGGGACAACTTGGTGAGTTATGAATTAGAGAGGGGACAACTTGGTGAGTTATGAATGAGAGAGGGGACAACTTGGTGAGTTATGAAGAGGGGACAACTTGGTGAGTTATGAATTAGAGAGGGGACAACTTGGTGAGTTATGAATTAGAGAGGGGACAACTTGGTGAGTTATGAATGAAAATAAGAAAAGTAGGAGGGAAAAAATTCAACAGATAGGTGTAAAACCTTTTTGCTTTCCAGAAGAAAGGACCGATAAAGTCAGTCTTAACCAAATTCATTTCAAGGAAAACTCTAACGCGTAACCGTTGATTCAATTGAGGTGTAGCCTTTGATGCTTATATGAAAAGGGAAAAAAGAGAAATCATCTCGAATTACGACATTTATGTATATATGTATATGGTTACTGAACAGCTTTGAAGCTCTCAACGTTGCATCTTATAATTCAAACGTTGGTTCAATTCAAACGCTTTATTGACGATTTCATGGGACATGAAGTACCATCTAATCGAAATAATCAACCAAACTCTTCGTTTCTTGAGGTTGAGGATGAGAACGTACAATGTAGACTGCAGTGTCGATACTCGTTTGGACTTATCGGTCTCGAGGTGTATAACTCCTGCTAGACACCGGATTCCTCCATTTTGGGCGATAGAAATTAAGAGCGAGAAGTTAGTCAAAAACTTTTAGCCACGGCAAAATGGAGGAATGTACGTATACCTGTTGGTTATGAACGCAAAAAGGTTGTAATTTTGTTTCTGAATATATCTACGCTTTCTATGTCTAAAGTGAGGTTTAACAAAATGAGACTCCACTAACGAGTAGAATAGCGAGCGGTAAAACGAGTGTCTTCGGAAGTAATCGGAAGGGGTAGAACTTGTCCTCGTCTGAATGGTGTAGAAGGAGGAAAAAAAGGATCGCAACGCCGAGAAGAAGCGCTACGAGTTCAGTGGAGTGAATTAGGGAGGAAGAAAGGCTTCCGAGGCGATTGACCGAGTGTGCAGACGAGGATGTGTTCGCACGGTAGTCTGTCGGTGGAGGGTCTGAGAAGGGTAGGTATTAAGGGGTAGTAGGTGCATTTGATAAGGGTTGTGGAAAGAGGTTGAAACTCAAAGGTTATAAGTTCTGGAGATTTGTTGAAATTGAGAGGGTCTAAGAAAAGGTTGAGACTGAAAGAGTCTGACGAAGAGTCTGGAAATTGGGTTGGAATTGAGAGGGTGTAAGAAAAGGTTGGGACGGAGAGGATCTGACAAAGGGTTTGGAGATGGGATGGAGCTGAAAGGGTCTAAGAAAAGGTTGAGATTGAAAGGGTCTGACGAAGGGTTTGGAGATGGGTTGGATTTGAGAGGGTCTAAGAAAAGGTTGAGACTGAAAGAGTCTGACGAAGAGTCTGGAAATTGGGTTGGAATTGAGAGGGTGTAAGAAAAGGTTGAGACTGAGAGGGTCTGACAAAGGGTTTGGAGATGGGATGGAGCTGAAAGGGTCTAAGAAAAGGTTGAGATTGAAAGGGTCTGACGAAGGGTTTGGAGATGGGTTGGATTTGAGAGGGTCTAAGAAAAGGTTGAGACTGAAAGAGTCTGACGAAGAGTCTGGAAATTGGGTTGGAATTGAGAGGGTGTAAGAAAAGGTTGAGACTGAGAGGGTCTGACAAAGGGTTTGGAGATGGGATGGAGCTGAAAGGGTCTAAGAAAAGGTTGAGATTGAAAGGGTCTGACGAAGGGTTTGGAGATGGGTTGGATTTGAGAGGGTCTAAGAAAAGGTTGATATTGAAAGGGTCTGACGAAGGGTTTGGAGAAGGGTTGGAATTGAGAGGGTCTAAAAAAAGGTTGGTACCGAAAGTGTCTGACAAAGGGTTTGGAGATGGGTTACAATTAAGAGGGTCTGAGAAGAGGTTGAGGAGAGTCAAGGGTTCGAAGGAAGGGTTGAAATCGAAAGGGTCTAAGAAGAAGAAGTTATTTGAAGGTCTGAGAAAGGGTTAAAATGCTGGTCTAAGAAGGGGTTGTACTTTAAGATGTCTGATAAGTAATAGGGAATCACTTAATTTTTTATTATAAAATTGCTAAATAATGTGAGTCGGTGTTTGAGTAACCTTCCAAAATTGAGAAACAATTTTTTTGTGTTCAGCAAGTTTGTGAAGTCTGTTATCACTGTGTTACTCTAACCCACAGCGCGTATTTAATATATGCGCAATTCTATGCGCTATCCAAAAATGCTAATGAGAAAAATGCTCTGATGGTCGCTCTCTCAAAGGCCTGCCGTTCCCTCTCCATCTGTTATGAGAACGAGATTTCGCTATGAATGTCAATTTAACCTTTACTACTTTTTGTTGGTAATAACTTGCTTTTATCTACTACCAAATCCTAGCGGAGAAAGTTTTAGGATTTTAGAAATCAGTTTCACGCACGAGGTGCAAAAGAATTTTATCCAGAACTGAATAAAAATAGTTTATACCTTTCACTTCAAACTACAATAAATAACTGTTCTTATTCAGTCTATTCTATTTTGCAACCAGTAGCACTTCTTTAAACTTAAAAAAAATCGGAAAACTTAACAAACGAGACATGTTTGTGCTCAAAAAAGAAATAAAAAAACACAAACCTTTTTTAACACACAAGATGAAATTTTCTTATTTCACAAATAACTTTTTGTGTCCAGACGTGGCATAATGGTAGTGTGTTCGACTATAGTGCGAAGAGTCCCGAGTTCGACTCCCATCCCGGACAGATCCACCCAAACCGAGGGGGTTAAGAAATGTTGGTAGTGATCATGCACCAATCTGACTCTTCCCACTGCTGCTATTCACACTAGCAGTGATATAGCTGGCAGCCACTGGTTCTACCAGGATAGGCCTGTCCTGCATCTCAGGGGAGCGCGTACCTTACCGCGAGGCGGGAACATGCGCGAGGAAGATTATTACATTACGAATAACTGTTTGAAAACTTTCTCATGAAATTTTTGTGGGAGGGAAAACAGAAGCTCCCGCTTCAATGTATTTTAGGACGTAGTTTTGTGTACCTTTTGAGTTGTCTTAAGGTGATAAAATTCCAATTATTAGAAGTTCGTTCTGCTTTTTATATTGTATTATATTGTAGATTTTGGGATATCGTGTTGTTTCGGTCTCTGTGGCAAGTTTATCGTAAAAATCATCGAAGTTTCTCGCCACTTCTTTGTGAATTTGCGGAATCATTTTGTATAAATTTTTATATTATTTCATCACTTCTGGCCTAATGAACAATCAAATATGAAACACAAGAGTAAGCAAATTGCGAATGGTTCGAATTTCGTCATGCTACGGTGCTCGCTGTCTGAATCTCGCACTCTCCCCGTTATCCCACTACACATTTTCGTCAATTTCGTAGCTATTCAGCAAAATTAAGAGCAGATTTATATAGCATGAAAAAAACTAGCAACCTTTACAGACCGGGTTTGCACGAACGCTATTCTATTCTCTTTTTCTGTGTCGCGAAAAGAGAATAGTATAGCGTTCGTGCGAACCCGGTCTGCATAGGTTGCTCAGTTTGTTCATATTCATTCTTTATTCCGTGCACACATGATATCAAAACAATGATGATTGCGGATATGCATGGACTATCTTTCTAGTGGCGGTGTGTTTATGAGCGAACGGTCGCTTAAGTATGAGGGGAAGGGAAAGGGAGGGGGGAGGAATGATTGATAAATATGAATTAGTTATTCAACTATCAAAAACATGAGAAAGAGGCACAATAACATGAATAGGCAAATTCAGTACATTCTTTTTGAATATCTTGCTATTAGGTTCTTTTACCATTTCGTAATCCAAAGAATTCCATACTGATAATTGACGAGAAACACATGTAGATAAGAAAGACTGGTTGATATTATTAGGCATAACAAGACGCAGAGGATGAGAATGTCGGGAAAAGCGATCAACGGCAGATATCTGATATAAATTTTTAGTATCTATTTCACACTTCTGATGTATACATTTATGAATGAAAGTGAGGTCAGCAAGAGCTCGGCGATGTTCGAGGGTTTGAAGGTTCAGAAGGGATAATCTCTCCGAATACGGAAGGGCGGGATGGCCGGCTCTCACTAGAATTCTTCTCGTAAAAGAACGTTGGACTTTCTCGAGCTGTTTTACTAGACCCGCAGATGACGGGTTCCAGAGCTCGCTAGCGTATTCCAAAAGAGGCAATACATAAATTTTGAAAGCAGATGTCAGAAGAGAGAGAGATGGTGACTTGAAAGCTTTCAAAATCATATTAACAATAGACGACGCTTTACGGCACTTTTCACTTATGTGGTCCCGATATGAAAATCCATCTGAAACTATTACTCCGAGGTCTTTGGCCGAGTTTCCTGATACAATGAGTTGATTATTGATATAGTAAGCATTCCGAGAATTAGAAGAGCCAAGGTACAGAACAGTACATTTAGAAGTGGACAAACTCAAGTTCCACTCTGCGCACCAATCAGCAACACAGTTCAATGCAAACTGTACGTCATTTCTAGAACAGGGAACACGACATACAATTTTAATGTCATCAGCATATATTGAAAAGAGAAGATTAGGAGGAAAAACTTCTTTAACAGAATCAATGTACATTAAAAACAACAAAGGGCCTAATGAAGAGCCTTGGGGTACTCCAGATGTAACTAAAACAGGGTCAGAGAGAACGTCATTAAAACATACTGACTGAGTACGTTGACTTAAGTAACTACTCAACCATTTGACAATATGAGACGGAAAACCATAACAATAAACTCTATGGAGAAGGAGCCTGTGATCAACTGAATCAAAGGCTTTGCTTATATCAAGCAGGACAACATCAACTGGAATTCCTTGCGCTAAGGAATCAACGATATAAGCATGAGATTCAACAAGAGATGTAACTGTGGATCTCTTTGATCTAAAGCCTGCTTGAGAAGGAGACAACAACCTTTCTCTCTCAAGATACGAATAGATTTCAGTGAAAATGATTTTTTCCATAACTTTGGACAATGAGCAGCATAGAGATATCGGCCTATAATTACTAACGGAGTTCCGTGAACCAGACTTATGCACTGGTTTAACAATAGATTTTCTCCATAAAGTTGGCACGTTGCCCGAGAGAAGACTGTTATTAAAGATAATGCATAAAGGCTTGACTAGTGCAAAACGACATTTTTTCAAGAAAATGTTAGGAATACCATCAGGTGAGGTGTTACATTTGCCTTTGAGAGACGAAAGAGCACGTAGAACCATATCTTCTGTGATACAATCGACATCGAATGGTTCATTAACTTCAGGAGAAAAAGGATGCAGTAGTGGACTATGCAAGGGCTTCGAGAAAACCGATGAAAAATAACAAGAAAAGGTTTTAGCTTTTTCGGATGGCAAAGTTATTTCTCGTTTTAGATCATCTATCAACGTGGGCATGCCCTGATTGATGTTATTAACTAAGCGATTTCTGCAAGCAGTGAAGAAAGAATTCTGGTTCCCTCGTGATATCAACTTCGCTTCCTGACGAAGTTCGAATTCATGTAACATCCTATCAAATTCAGCCGTTTTTCTAATACAGTAATCGGAATATGGAGAGGTTTCAGAGATACGTTTTAACTTGCGATACATTCTACGGAGAAGATAGGGATAACGAAACGTTTCATCTCTAGGATGGGCGACTGGTACATACTTCTCAATCAGAGAATGAATGAAGGAAACAAGATAATTATTAGCTGATTCAACGTCCATCATAGCAAAAGCCTGGGTCCAGTCGTGAAAAGCAAGTTGACATTCAATAGCCTTCCAATTCGCCTTATTGAAGCATTTGAAGGAAGGGGAAGATGATAATGAAAGGGTATTGAGTGATAATTTGAATGAGACCATGTTGTGGTCACTACCACTAAAACGACCGATAACATTACATTCAGTCACAAGGGGTACATTGGTCAGCAAAAGGTCGAGAATGTTATCGTTTCTTGTTGGAGAGTCAACGTACTGAGTAAAAAAGTTATCTGTCATGAATTCAAGGAAAACTTTGTGCTGGCCTTCTCTATGCGCAATGAGATTCAACCAGTCAATGAATGGCAAATTGAAATCACCAACAATCAATAAAGGACGTCTATTAAGGGCATCAGAATGCTGAGAAAAATACATTAATAGTTTAGAGAGAGAAGAACTGGAACAGGAAGGGGAACGATACACACAAACACATCTTAGCTTATTTGAAGCAGATGATAATGATTCCTGGAATACATCAATGGTTACAGCTTCAAAGCCGTCATCTGAGCAAGTAGAAACAAGAGAACAAGGAATACGAGAAGAGACAAGGAAGGCAGCGCCCCCTCCTTTCATTGAACAGCTCCTATCACAGCGGAAAAACTGATATCCGGAATTACTTGTTATTAGCGAATCATTCTCTTGGCTTGTCAACCAAGTCTCAGTTATTCCTAATACATCATAAACGTGTGAATTTAGCAGAAATGACAGGCTATATACTTTATTTCGAAGAGAACGAGCATTAAAAGAAATGCAATTAATTGACTTAAGGTCAGCATGGTGAGGAGGGCTAAGGGGAAATGAAAACGGGGTGACACCGCCACTGACCTATTTATTCCTCGTATTGTTCCGTTGAGACCGACCAATCGCTGCAGGAGGAGAGACTATCGGCGAAGACGACCCAGTGCTCATCGGAGTCACAGTCGGCTGTGGTTGGTAGGAAAAGGACGTCGACCGTACCGGCATCAGATTTGTACCAACTACTTTCCATTTCGGTCCGTCAGGAACTTGATTTCTTTCCCTTGCGACTCTCTTGACTTCTCTTTCCATTTCGAGGCCCTCCCTTGTTAAATCTTCCCTGATGTAGGTGTGCGGAAGACCATAAAGGCAGGCAGGGCGTCTTCGTCGAATTTGCTGGAGCACTTGATTCCTCAGAGTAGAACATCCAAGGAATACTTTGAGAATTCGTTTCTTTTTCTCTGGGTCACCGAACCTCTTAAATCTTGCGGAGGCGACTTGTGGAAGATTTAGGTCCCGAGAGAGAGACTTGAGGAAGTCTTGATCTGCGGCGTCAGTCGTTTCATCTTTTTCCTGTTCAGGGAGGCCGACACAAACGATGTTTTCAGACTTTTCTTCGATCATCTTTCTGTCGATAGTCATTGCTTTGACGGCGGCGTCGTAAGCAATGATGTGGGGGGAAAGGGAGAGAAGCGAGGGTATGGCAGAGGTCACCGGCGCAGCTGGGGTGGGAGGAGAAGGAGGGGGAGAGCTCAGACGATTGACGAGCTGTTCGACAATACTCTCAAGGCGGAGTATTTTTTCCATCATCTCCTCAAGTTTCTTTTCATACGCGGGGCACTGCTTGCAAGGGGAAGGAGGCGGAGGGTTACGTTTTCCACCCATGATGAAGAAGCAACCGCTCAAGGGTGAGCCAACTATAATTCTATTCTTGCTGAATAGCCACAACATTGACGAAAACGTGTAGGGAGATAACGGGGAGAGTGCGAGGATTAGAAAGCTAAGCCGAATTTCGTCATGTAAGACGATGCTGGGAATAATTTTCGCCAAAATGCTCGAAATGTTGTTCCTCAGCCAAAAACTTTATTTCGCCAAGATTTCGAGTATGCGAACTTGGGAGAAGGAAATTCCGTTATTTGTCTTTTTTTTAGCTGCCAAAATAGGGACGAAGAATCGGCCACCATTTCGCAGTGCCAAATGATGAATGACTCTGTGGCCAAGTTTTGTTCCTGCCAAATCACGGACAATTTTGTTTTTTCCTTTGTGACATGTTTTGGCACTGCCAAACTCGGCTCTTTTTTTGAACACTTTTTGTCAATGCCAAATTACGGACAATTTTGTTTTTCTTTTGCGTCATGTTTTGGCACTGCCAAACTCGGCTCTTTTTTGACACACTTTTTGTCAATGCCAAATTACGGACAATTTTGTTTTTCTTTCGTGTCATGTTTTGGCACTGCCAAACTCGGCTCTTTTTTGGAACACTTTTTGTACGTTGAACAAAGCTCCGCAACGACCACATATTAACCACATCTAGCGACGTACCACAACCGAGTTTAGTAAACAGTTGAGAAAAATGTATGTTGCTGCGCTAGTACGTAAAGATTTGTGTGGGGGTTGTAGTCGGTTTAATAACCCAAGTTTGAGGTAAAGATTCGATCCGGCTCGTTGAAAGACGTAGCCTGAACCACACATTTAAAGAGATCAAAGTCTAGTATTGGCACTCCCCAAAGAGTACCTGAGAGCGATCCTCCATCATCCCAGAAATGAGGCTAAGGAGTTGCAGGGGCTACAAAAAAAAGCCCGATTTTGGCAGTGACAAAACAAGGACAAAAATCCCGGTTCTGGCAGTGGCAAAACAAGGACAAAAAACCCGATTTTTGCAGTGACAAAACAAGGACAAACAAAAAGCCCGATTTTGGCAGAGACAAAACAAGGACAAAAAAAGCCCGATTTTGGTAGGAAAAAAAGAAGTACACAAAAAAGCCCGTTTTTAGCAGTGAAATAAGCAGTTACAAATTTTGTCCCTTCTTTAGCAGTGACAAAACGAGTACAAAGTAGAAAGCTTGGTTTTTCTTGGCAGGCCCGTCAAAACGCATGTTATTTGCTGCCATTTATCATGGCGCTTTTTTCCGTTTCTTGCCATGGAAAAGCTTGGTTTTTCAAGGGAAATCTGCCCGAGGAACAATATTTTGAGCATTTTGGCGAAAATTATTCCCAGCATCGTCTTATGTGATGAGATTTGTAACATGGTGAAATTCGAACATTTCTGAATTCGCCTTGTACTGAAAAATAGCCGGTGACGAAATTCGAACAGTTCTAAATTCGCCAAGTGACTCAAACCCTTAGTCTTCGACACTCAGTGCTTTTGTTTCTTATTTATCTTGCCAAAGCGAAAAATCTATGTATTGAATATGACAAATGTTACTTTTTCGAATCCTCTGTGCAATTAACGGATGAACTAATTTTTTTACCGCCATGTTTCGAAATTCGCTTTATACACCGAAACAACACAAATTTCCAAACTAAATTCCCAGCACCGTTTTATATATATATATATTTTATCTACATCTTTCGATGCAATAACGCACAAATTTGATTACAATTGAGAATGAGGAATGAATAGATCAGCTAAACAATTGTCAAATACGATAACAAAAGCAATACATCAATTTGACTTTGATATAGCGAATTGAACGGGGGAAAAAACAAACAAACAAACAAACAAAACTATATAAGTAGAACAATTTGAACGACAAAAAAAAAATTTAGTTCTGAATTCATGACGAGAGAAGAGTAGATAGAACACCACTTTTTAATTGGGATTTAAAATATTTCAGGTTCATACTATTAATCACGTTTCGAGGTAGTTTGCTGAAAAGGCGGGATATTCGCATTCCATAAGAGTTGTTTCTAGCTGTATTCTTGCTACCCTGAACTAATAAGCTATTTATATTAGTTCGCGTTGGAATAGTCTCTTTGAAAAATCGTTTTTTATCTATTATCGACAGTCCATGGAAGATCTTGAAACCCATAACTAAGTCAGAAAATATCCTCCTCTTGGAGAGAGAAACGAATCCAAGGCGGGCAAGTCGATTGGGGTAAGAAGGAAGAGACCTCGTATTAACTTCATTTGCGAAACATCGATGATAAACTATGCGAGTGAATTTCCTTAAAACTTTCTCTATATCATCACAATCTCTTCCATAGTATGGATTCCATATATTCGAAGCATAGTCCAAGTGCGGCATTACGTAAGTTTTAAAGCACTTGACCAGTATACCAGGATCATTAACAGTTACCGCACAGAGCATAGCATACATTGCTTTGGATGCCTTTTTAACTCGGTCTGCTACAGCCTCTTTCCTACGCAAAGAAGAAACTATTTGTATGCCCAGGTCACGTATCTGAGATACACATGAAATGGAAACATTATTTATACTGTATGAGGAATATAAAGATCGACCTCCAATGTGAATATGGAGAGACTTGGATGGAGAAAGAGATAGTTGGTTAACTAAACACCAATCGAATACGGAATCTAATGCTGATTGCAGCTCTCGAGTTCGTTCGCCGTATGAGTTCTTATCATAAGAAACATAAATCTTGAGATCGTCTGCGTATGCTTGATAACGAATATTAGGAAAGTTCTCTAGTACCTCATTTATATCGGATATATACAGAGTAAAAAGAAGTGGCCCCAGGACAGACCCTTGGGGCACACCCGATGTGGCATTCATTGGATCAGAAGTGACATCACCCATACGCACAGAGAAAGATCTATTAGTTAAAAAAGACTCAAGCCAAGAAAGGAGTGGGTCAGTAATTCCATAATGTGTGCATTTAGACAAAAGCTTACTTATACTAATGGTGTCAAATGCACGAGAGAAGTCAAGGTAGATGACATCCGTTGAAAGACCTTTGGCTAACGAAGAGGTCCAATCATCTTCACATATTAATAAATTGGTTACTGTGGACGCTCCACGCCTAAACCCATGTTGATTGATAGGTATAATAGAGTGCTCGTATAGATGATTGATTATGAAAGCTCTAACAAGTCGCTCCATCGTTTTAGAACAGGGAGAAAGGATGGAAATCGGACGATAGGAGGACACCAAGTGAGGTTCCTTGCCTGGTTTCAGAATAGGGGTCACCAGAGAATGTTTCCAGTAAGACGGTATTTGACCACAGATAATACAATAGTTGAAAATATGGGAAAGAGGAAGTGCAAGAGACTTAGCACATTTCTTGAGGACAATCTGAGGGATACCATCTGAACCTTTGCTACCCGTTGGTTTAAGCTTCGAGAGGCTTTTAACAACAGAAGAGGGGAGAAAAATAGGAAAGGGCTCATAGTAGGGGCCGCTTCAGTTTGCAATGCGATACGTTGGTTATCATCCGTAGTATAATGAGAAGCGAATTCGGTAGAAAGCAGAGAACATTTAAGTTTATTTTTCAATACTATGTCCCCTGTAGTATTCAATAGATATCGAGGAGGCACAGGTTTAGGCCGAGTGAGGGATGAGATATGTCGGAACAAGTCCCGAGAGCGAGACAATTTCTTCTTCTCACAATGCCTAGTCCATTTCATTATCTGCTTCAGTAGATCTTTACTAGCTTTCTCGTAAAGAGAACGGGTATTCGTCAATATTGTGAAACAGAGAGTTACGATATTTAATTATTCTCTGAATATGGCGAGGATAAGTGGCCGTGAGGGTTCGAGGTCTACGAATTGGAACGAATTCAGAAATAGCGTATTCAATAACGGCGAGGAAACGGCCGTACAGATCGTCAATCGAGAGGAAGTTATCAAATTCGGCTTCCCAGTTAACTGAATTGAAGTATTTATTAAGTTCATCGTAGTCAGTTCTTGAATAGTCGAGAACTGGTTCGGCTAAAAGCGAGTCGGTCACAATTGAAAGGCAGCAAGCGATCCCTAAATGATCAGAGGAGGGAAAGGAGGGAACAATTCTACAATTAGACAATAGCGAGGGCAGAGAAGTTAGTAGCCAATCAATGCAACGATTAAGACGTGTTGGTTCACGGCAGAATTGGGTCAAATCAAAGAGAGTAATCATGTCTACTAACAATCGATTGGATGAAGAACAAGGAGGAGAGAGAGTGTCACAATTGAAATCACCAGTCACAACTACAGGATAGGAAGTGGCAGAAAGAATATCGGATAAAGAATAACAAAAAAGTCTGGTCTCTTCATTGGTGTAGGACGGGGGACGATAGCAAACAACCAGACGTATGTAACCAGTGGTAGAAAGTAAGTCTATATAAACAATTTCCGAAGGAGAGCATAAAGAACTAGGCTTCAAGAACGTTAAGTGATCTCTCAATACAAGGGCAACTCCTTCGCCACGAGAATTACGATCAGCTCGGATTATTACGTAAGGAAGAGGACCAATTATCTCTGAATCAGCTATACGCGAACTCAGCCAAGTCTCAGTGACAGCAACTATATCAGGTTGTTCTTTTTCTAGATAAAGACGAAATGGAACTAATTTATTATAGAGAGAACGCATGTTAAAATATGCAAAGCTTAGCTGAATGTCGGGCGGTGACGGTGAAGAAACGGGCGGACCATCATATAGCTAGCGTCTTGAGGTGATGTTTCTGCTGCTGTCCTCTGAGAATCTTTGCGGCTGAGAGGAGTTCCGAGGATTCGATGGCGAAGGCGAAGAATTCGTTGCGGATGTATGATCGTTTTGGTGGGGGGACTGGGCATGGAAGGGCTGGGCGTGACGGATTGGAACAAGTGTGGTACCCACAACTCTCCATTTTCTCTCTTCTTGATTCAAATTTCGAGCCAACAACTTGACCTCCTTCTCAAGTTGCAAGCCTTCTCTGGTTAGATCTTCGCGTATGTACGCGTGAGGGAAGGAAGCAAGGCAGCTTGTACGTCGTCTTCGGATGAGCTTTAGAGTCTCAAAACGAAGATCTTCTGAGCCTAGGAAAATCTTCAAGATTCGGCGTCGATTCTCAATTCTCCCTAGGCGCATGAATTGAGCGGTAGAGATTTCGGGAAATCCGAGTTCTTGGGAGAGTGAACGCAAGAACTGCCGGTCCGCTGCATTCGTGGCCGCCTCGGTTTCTTCTTCTGGAAGGCCGACGGCGACCAACTTCTCCGCTTTTTCCTTCAGTATGACGCGGTCATCTGTTAGAGCTTTCCTAGCCGCTTCATACGCTAGCATTTGGGGAGGTAGATTTTGAGAAAGAAGGGATTGACGGTTATGAGGATGGGCAGTTGCGATCGATTGAGTGGAAGACATTAACTGAGCTAAAGTCTTCTCAATTCTCTCGAGGCTTCCCTCCAACTTGGTCATTCTTTCCATTAAATTAGTCACATCTGCATTCTTCTGCTGAGACTCACCTTGGACGACCGGAATGCTCATCCTTTCGAATTTTTCCACGGCGGCCTCCAGTTTTCCATCTTTTCAGCCAGACTTCTCATTTCTTCATTTTTCTTCAGGCAGTCGAAACATCCGGCTGTTTTCTTGACTGTGTGCTTTGGAGTGGGCATAACAGTGGGATATCGATTGGCTTAGAGAGCTTTTAATGGGTCACCTTCCTCTATGAGAACTAAGCGAGGGAATGAGAACTAAGCGAACGAATGAACTAAGCGAGGGAATGAGAACTAAGCGAGGGAATGAGAACTAAGCGAGGGAATGAATGAGAATTAAGCGAGGGAATGAATTATATTATAATGAATTAAAATATAAATTATATCATAAGCTTCACCATAAGTTGACAGTGGCGAATCTGAAGCTTTTTCTACTATCAGTCTTCCTCATTTTCTCCGCGTCACCGTTTCTTCAAAATGAGAAAGGACTTCGCCCTGTTGGTTTTTCAAATTGCAATGACATAAAACTAACAAAAATGGTTCGAAAAACTAACAAAGACGTAAAACGAAAAACTTGAATATTAACTAATTCCTTCTTCGAAAGAGTTCTCAACCATATAATTTATACTCAAATGGTTATTTTTTTGTTCAAACAAATGTTGACCGGCAAAAGAACGATTTTGTCATTTATATTAGCTATTCCAGTCCAGTCATCCAGTCATCAGAAGGATTGAACTCGGTCTCAAAAGAGGCTTTGAGATCTTAAACCGTATCGTCCGAACTATATTTCTACTTTCCAGTGTCTTCAAATTCTGAGCTATCGCTCCAACTACTCGAGGAACACTTTCAACCAATTTAAACCAATTCATTTTCGCGCTTTTCTCGCCTTGCGGCAGAGTTTGCACTCCCTTGAGGTGCGAGACAGACTTGTTCAGGCTGTTTCATGTCTCTGGATCATGAAGCGATACAAAATCAACCGAAGGAACGGGAATTATTAATAACGATTTACTTATGGCTCTGAGGAACTCTGAAACTCAGTAAACTATCGATCTTTTGCAGTTTTTGATGCGTCTTGAGGAAAGCCGGAAATCTATCTGAAGATTGCGTTTTCGCTCTTTCCATCTTCCAAATATGTATGTGAATGAAAACATAGTACACTAAAATGGTTCGATGAGGAAGCGTATTATTAACTTTGTCTCCACTTTGAAGTCTCACCCATCATACATACTAAAGACATACTAATAATTACCCATTTTATTGAGTAATTATTGGTATTTTCGTTCAATGTCCAAGACCATTACCTAAGAACGAAAAGAGATATCTTTCTGATTTTTCAGGGGGAAAATTATTGGTCCACCATTTAAAAAGAAGTGTCACCAAATAAAATAGTAACGTACACCAGATAAAATGGTACCATCCACCAAATAAAATGCTACCATCCACCAAATAAAATGCTTAACTCCACCAAATTTTGTGGGCACGTCCATCAAATTTTTTTTCTTGTGAATTCCATCACGGCATTTTTTTCTCACCTGACACCAGCATGTATGGTTATTTTCCACCAAATTTAAAGTCCATTAAATTTTTTTCGTGAAATTCACCAAGGCATTTTTTCTTACCTGACACCAAAGGTTACTTTTTCTGCTCTCTGAGTGAGTTGTTTTTGATGGTTTTTTTGTAGTGAAGGTAATTTTCGCGAAAGTAAAGTTTTTTATGATGTCGCGGTACGAAGTGTCGTATTAACGTGGGTACAAAGTGTCGAGATACGAAGTGTCGCGGTACGAAGTGTCGGGTACGAAGTGTCGTGGGTACGAAATGTCGAGGTACGAAGTGTCGCGGGTACGAAATGTCGTGGTACGAAGTGTCGAGGGTACGAAGTGTCGGGTACGAAGTGTCGAAAATACGAAGTGTCATGATACCCCATTTTTCAGGGTGTGTTTTAACGGAATTACCGACACTTTGTACCGCGTCCCTTTGTATACGACACTTTGTACCCGACACTTTGTAGCCCGTCACTTTGTACCGCGACACTTTGTACCGCGTACGGCCTCGTTAGCTAAGCCGTACGGCCTCGTTAGCTAAGCCGTACGGCCTCGTTATCGTAAACTTTTACTAAGCCTAAGCGTTTTTTAATGTAAAAATATGTTTTAATGTAAAAATAAAACTCGCGGCCTCACTCAAGTCGCGGTACAAAGTGTCGCGGTACAAAGTGTCGCGGTACAAAGTGACGGGGTACAAAGTGTCGGGTACAAAGTATCGTATACAAAGTGACGCGGTACAAAGTGTCGTGATACGGTTTTAACGTTATGACTAAAATACAAGCAAAACTCTCACGACCGCTACACCAAACAAAAAAGATACAAAGTGACAAAGTCGTCCACGTGATCTTGTGCCGCACCCTGTACACTAAGCAGTTTGAATTGTGGACTATTTCGTTCTTGTAGTAAAAACTAAACATGTATATTTAGATAAAATTTCAGTAATTATGTGTTCACTATTACACCATATGAACTATGTTGTTCGCAGTAAAAGATATTTGTAGATGGATCATTTATGAATTAATTCGAAGAGTCATATGATAAACCTGAAGTCATTACGGTTTGTTTTGTTTGTAGCCTAGCTTGCCGAAAGACCTTCATTTAGATAGGAACTTGGTGATTCTTACCATCGCCCATTCTCTTCCGGAGTTCTTCCCGCTGCCTTACCCAGTTCTCCTTCTACTCCACCATTCCCTCTTCTCTTGTGCCACACATCCTTCTGTGTTCTACACACTTGATCTTATCTATAAAAATTACAATTGTGATGCAAGCGGTATTTTAGATTCCGATCAATATAGGAATTGAACAGAAAGGACACGAAATTCTCGCGCAATCACAAACGCTCACATTCCGAGGTAATCATCAGCAATTACTAATTCCAGTGTTTTTAGTTTGTAGCACATAAAATTTTGACAACTCAAATTAAAAGAAAGGAAAATAAGATACCTCCTTTTCAATTAGAAAAGCTGAAACAAGTTATAAAAAAACAATAACTTATTGTACTTGATTGATTTTGCTATGCATTTCGTGAATCACTCAAATTTGTCTGTAAATTTATTGATCGCGTTGTCAAAAGCTCATTCTCAATGCGGCATTGAACGATTCCATCTCCGTAGTTACCCTCAAAGGCGTAGAACTGCTTTTATATTTGATTGTGTCATGTATGAAGCGCTTGCTCTCACTCTCTTAAAAGGTCTTGCATGCTCATTTAACGAATGATTCGTTCAAGGAGCTTGCAATTTGCTGTAAATCTCAGTGGAGGCAGATGATAGAAGAAAGATACAACGATAACTCAACAAATTAGCGTTTCCGGTTTCTCTATTATTTCCGGAGCCTTTTTTTGTTTCTTGCATACAGGTTGAATATGTAGTTCACAAAATAAGAAGCTTTACTCCCGAAAGATCTAAAAATGCATTGTGATGGAAGCTCACGTATCACGAGAACGGAAGCTCACGTATTACGAGAATGGAAGCTGACCTATCACGAGGATGATTTTCTGATTTGTTCGATTAATGAATGAGTTATGGCGCAATACGTATAATTACATGCAAACTGAGAATTAGAGCATACAATACAATTTGGAGGAAGAAAATGATCTAAATTTATCAGAGCCGAGAAAGACAATTAGTTGACATTTATCAACATGAGAAAGCTAAAGAATAATGGGAATACACGAAAATGAAAATAAAACAAGAATGAAAAATTGAGAAAAAGAAGTGAGACAGGTAGGGTTAAACAGAAAAGCAGGGAGAGAGTGGAGTAAGAGATAAAATTGGTGATGTAAACAGCGATACGTTTCAAGGGTGAGAATGAGTTAGACCAATCTACCGAAGGAAGGAAAAAGATACCGGAGATAACTTATCATAACAGATATCCCGAGGTGCATTGGCCGAGGGAAACAGTGTAAAGGGCGAGTCATATCCGCAACTCAATCATCTCATTAGCGTTGACCGGAAGTCGTAATAGGGTTCACCGTGTGAATTCCAGTTCTCAAGAATTTAGGTAACAGGCTCCTTTAGAATGAAGGCGGGCAAGACACAGGTTGTTGTTGTAGCCGATAGATCTTCTATTCGGCATCGTCTTCGGTGATCGGTAGTTTTAGAAACCTTGCAGCTTCTACTGGGTCGAGACCAAGCCGTCAAACTAGTCGGTCTATCTGGACAGGATAAGAGGTGAGTCGTTGTGTGTCCGGGTTCGTCGCAGTCCGGACATCTGTCCACGATTGTGGAGTCAATACTGGACATATAGCTTCGCAGAAATGGGCTATATCCAGACCGGAGCTGGGCGAGTGTTCGTCTTGTAGATCTCGGAAGATTTCTCTTTTCTCTGGAGATAGGCGGTAGTGGGTACCCTCTCAGTACCACAGGCGGTGAGTATTTGTTCTTCACCGCTGTGACTGTATCCGTGTGTGTCTTCTTTATGTCTTCACGGTACGCTTCTTCTGTCTTCACTTCTTTATCTTCGTCAAGGAATGGAGTGATGCTGTTTTGGTGTTCACTGAAAAGGGATCTCGCCCTCTTCAACTGTCTGGGAGGAGGTGGCATCTTGGTTGTGTCGTGATCAATGTGGTCTCGTTTATGTAGCCGAAGGAGGAATTGCTTGCACAGCATGTCGTTGTGAGGCTTCACCGGGAGGACTTCGGATTCAATATGGAGATGATCTATGGTTGTCATCTTGACGCATCCTGTTGCCGCTCTCAGAGCAACATTTTGGGCAGCTTGAAGTTCTTTCCAATGGCTTTCGGAGAGATTCGGAGACCATATCGGCGCGGCGTAGTTCATAACTGGTCGGCCGACGACTTTGTAGGTAGTCACCAAGAGTTCTTTTTCCTTTCCCAGGAAGCTCCAGCAAGTGCACGTAATGCTGCATTCCGGTTTCGCAGTGTCGTCCTCGCTTTCTTCGCATGAGATCCGAAAGAGTACATCGTGTCGAAGGTGACGCCTAGAATTTTGATGGAGCGGACAGTTGGAAAAGTGATGTTGTTTATACGGATGTCGAGCTGCTGATTGACCTCCCTGCTATTCAGCGTGAATAGCATTGCCGCACTTTTCTCTGCTGCTAATTTCAGTCTTCTGGAGTCGAACCACTGTGCTAGTTAGTCGAGGTAGCTGTTGATTTTGTTGCATATTGGAGCGATGTCGGGCCCTTTCGCAAAGAACTTTTGCGACTGGTGAGAGGAGGGAGACTGGACGGTAAGATGAAGACATTTCTTCTGGTTTCCCTGCTTTCAGAAGAGGCATTACTTTGGCCAGTTTCCAAACAGATTGGATTTGGCTGGTACTTAGGCTGTTGTTGTATATCGATGTCAGGAAGCGGTGGGCATTGGGACCAAGGTGTTTGAGGTGGATCATAGTAATCCCGTCAGGGCCAGCGGCTTTACTAGACTTGCTTCCTTTTATTGCCTTTGAAACTTCAGATTCTGAAAAAAAGGGCTGAGCGATCATCTTGGGTCGCCGTAGGTCTCTTCTTGCGCGTCTAGCAGATTTGGTTGGATGGACTTTGCTTGCCGGGGTGAACTGTTTATTAAAAGCGTTGGAAGCCTCTTTTCGATTGTAGACTGAGATTCCCGAAAAACTGATAGCGCGGTTGTTCTCCTTTTGAGTGGGATTTACAATAGATCGGACAGTGGTCCAAATTCGTTTGCTCCTTCTTGTAGATTCATCGTCTGAAGGTAGCGTTGCCATTTGTCTTTTCTGTATTCGTCAACTTTTTGCTGGATCATCTTGTTCAGTTCTCGGATTTTGGGGTCAGCGGCGTTTTCTCTATCTCTCTCATCTTCTAGCAAGGCGGAGTCTATCTCTCTCATCTTCTAGCAAGGCGGCGTCAGTAGGGAAGCCGGGGCGAATGTAGGGAATACGTCCTTAGGGCACGTAGCGGCGGTCTGCGGAGAGTATCGTTTCGCGGAATTTTCGCTCAGCTTCGAAGATATTAGAGAAGGAGTTTTCTGTAAGCTCCATTTCGCATCTGTCTCGGAAACCTTTCCAGTCAGCTTTCGAGAAATTCGTGTAGCATCGTCGTTTAGTCTCTTCTCGGACGATTTGTCTCTGGAGTCGCACTACTATTGGAAGGTGGTCGCTGCTGTCAACAATTATGTTGTTCTTTATAAGAGGTCTGAACCTCAGCCCGCGTTTTTAGACTTTAGTAATTATCCACGCACGTGGCACACTATAAATTTTATTTTTGCAAATTTGGGGCACTTCTGACTTTACTGTTTTGTTTTTTACTTCTGTGAGTTGTTCCATTACATTTTGATGTAACTGTGTTTCTTGTTGATAAAGTTTTCTTTTATCACACTCCTGAGTCAAAAACATAGTCACTTACTCAGAAGAAATTTCTTCATAAATTACCTTGTGCTATAATTCTAAGTTGCAGTTTCTTCTCAGAAGTTTCAGGACTTTGTTTACATGGTGCATCGGCCGGGAATATAAATTACCTTGTGCTTCTTCATAAATTACCTTGTGCTATAATTCTAAGTTGCAGTTTCTTCTCAGAAGTTTCAGGACTTTGTTTACATGGTGCATCGGCCGGGAAACGAACCCGGGCCGCCCGCGTGGCAGGCGAGCATTCTACCACTGAACCACCGATGCTCCAGTGTCGATCAGGAACCTTATCTCAGTTTTCTTCTGCGAACTCACATAGACGTTGGTTTTCCCAGTTAGAAGGCGAGCCATTCGTTGGTGGCTGAATTTACTGATTCTTCCTGATCCAACGTGTTTGTTTCTTCGTTAAGGTGTTCTGATGCTTCTTCGTCCGAAATGTCTTCTGGTTCTTCACCTGACTCTGATTTTGTGATCGTGTTGACGGTATTCCGACGGTTTGTCATTGCTTTCGGATTTAATGCGAAACAGAGAGAAATGTGATGTGGCTTGCGACATATGCTGCAGGACGACTTGCAATCTGTAGCTGAATGTCCTTTCTGTAGACACCTCAGACATCTTCCTTGTTGAATCGCTATTTGCGTTCTTTCTTTTCCCGTCTTGTGTGTGAAGCACAGTGTCGAGTTCTTATGCTTTCCGCAAAAGACACATTTTTCTACGTCGGCTGAAGCTTTCAAGTCGTTTTTCCAAGTGATGGCTGCGTTCTCTGTGTTTGTTAGGCGCTTTACCGGTTGATTACTTTCGTGAATCGTGATGTTGATGTTTTGCTTCGCCTGTTTTACCGATACGGCTGCTGGATACGCGCATGACTTGAATTCTTCTTCCGATAAAAAATCTTTGACGACGTCGAGAATCAGTCCACAGAATATCACTTCAAGTTATTGAAAAAAGTCTTCGCAAAAATTGGAATGAATGTCAGAGAGTTTACAAGTAACGACACCAACTTTCAAAGACATCTCCCAAAGGAAGATCAAGGAAAGTTCGGCACTCAAAAAATTCTCGGAGTCTCATGGGACAACATTGAAGACACATTTCCGTTAAAAATTGATGTTTCGCCAGAAGCTAAAGCAGTGACCAAAAGATCCATCACTAGCAAAGTTGCTTCCATTTTCGACCCCCTGGGACTTCTGGTGCCAATTCTGTTACCCGCCAAACTACTGATTCAATCCCTCTGGAAACAAGAGCTGGATTGGGACGAAGTGGTAAATACAGATTCAGAGAATCAGTGGGAGAAAATCTGTACGGAGTGGCGAGAGTTTACACGAAGCATTCCCAGATTCATCGACATGGAAGGCAAAAGTTACATAGTCGCTTTTAGCGACGCCTCTGCAGTTGCCATAGGAGCGGTAGTTTACATCGTATCATCTACAGGAAAAGCGAGCATACTCATGAGCCGGTCGCAGCTTGCACCTAGCAAGCACCCTCAAACTATTCCGAAACTCGAATTGGCAGGAATAACTCTCGCGGCCCAATTACTGTTATATGTCACCAAAAGCATCGAGAATCGAAATCAAAAATTCCATTCTGACTTCATTCTCTTTTCTGACTCAACTATCGCACTGCACTGGTTACAGTCCAAGAAGGATGCAAGCGTCTACATCAAAAACAGAATAAACAAGACCATCTCCATCATTGAACAACTTAAAAACACAGCATTGACCAAGGGGGGGTCTGTTGTCAGAATACAACATGTTGCTGGAGAGCAAAACCCCGCTGACTGGGCCTCCAGAGGAAAGTCGAGTGCAGCATTCACGCAGAGCTCCTTGTGGTGGTCAGGACCAGAATGGCTAACTCCGCAGTTCTGTGAAGAACTCTGCTTTCTCGAACAACCTACCTTCACTCCTCCTATCGAAGAATGCATCACAGCAACATCATTGGACATCGGAGAAGCTAATCACAGTCCTTTTGAAAACCAAAGAGTTGGAAACTGGAGTAAACTAATCCGTGTGGTCGCACAAGTGTTACGATTCCTCAACAAAATTTTTTCGAGAATTCAATCAGCTGAATGGAAGACCAAAAAGCGGAAAGTTTTTGGAAACATTTCAACGGAAGGAGACTGGTCATCAGAAGACTTGAAAGTGGCCGAGAACACCCTATGGAAAAGTATACAGCAATCCGAGGGGTCAGAGCTTCCCACTTCAACAACAAAAAACCTGAAAATATTCAAAGATGGGAATGGCGTCTTGAGAGTAGGAAACGGTCGAATGGAACAAGCAAACATCCCATTCGAATCCAAGTTCCCCATTTTCATCCCGGCTGGCAAAAACAACGAAGCGGTAAAAAAGTTGATTGAATCAAAGCATCGAGAGCTCATGCACGCTGGACCGTATCATGTCATCAATGAAATCAGAAGAGGTTACTGGTTCAAAAGATGCAGCACGTTTACGAAAATGGTCATCAAAAACTGTGTAATATGTAGGAAAGCTACAGCGAGACCATTCAAGTACCCAGATGTACCTCCCTTACCACATGCACGAGTCAACATCTCGGCTCCGTTCGCCCACATTGGTATAGACGCAGCAGGCCCTTTCAACGCGAAAACGTCAGATAAAAAAGTAACCAAGAAATACATCATCCTAGCTACATGTCTGTTCACAAGAGCTATACATCTGGAAGTCGTGGACGATCTATCGGCGCTCGAAATTCTACGAGGATTTCGGAGATTGTGTGCGAGACGGGGAGTCCCATTGACTGTCATATCAGACAATGCCCAGAACTTCAAACTGACAGCCTCAATTCTTGCATCGGAAGCTGATGTATCGGAAGACCTCAACTTGTTTATTGCCAACCACAAAATTGAATGGAGATTCATTCCCGCACACTCTCCTTGGCAAGGGGGGTGTTACGAAAGAATGATAGGCTCAGTAAAAATGGCAATGAAAAAAGGAATAGGCAGAAAAATACTGAGCGAGAATGAATTTCAAACTCAAGTCGTGGAGATAGAAGGTGTCATAAACACACGACCACTCACCTCAGTGCCAGAAGTAGAAGAAATCACGGTCATCCGACCAATAGATTTTCTCCATCCTACCTTCAAATTGGGTCTACGACTAGCAAATTGTGAGGAAGAAGAATATCTCCCACCAGGCGAGTCGACAAACACGAGAAATGAGATCCACCAAAAACTGAAAGAGGCGCATGAATCCCTTGAGGTTATTTGTAAAAAATGGAAAGACTCATACTTGCTGGAACTCCGCAACAGAGCAGAAACTAAAGGAGTAAAATTGGGTTCCACAAGCTCCAACCAAAAACCGCAAGTAGGAGAAGTAGTTATGTTGTACGATGAAAGTCAACCGCGCGGAAGTTGGAAATTAGCCAGAATTCTGGAGCTAACAGAACGATCCGCCAAGTTACTTTCAACCAATCAAAGGGAAATCGAACGTCCTATAAATAAACTCATCCCACTGGAAGTGTATAGCTCACAGGATGCAAGAGACGTTAACCTGGAACCGCCCAAAATTAATGAAAAGAGAAGATTCCAACCAGAAAGAAAATGCAAAATGAAAACGGCTTACTCAAACAGCGAAGATGAAAGTCAATAGTTCATTGAAGATTATGCATGATTCTTTAACTTGGAGAGATCGGGTCTGTTTTATATTTCTTTGAATTCATTTTTGTCTCACGGTCATGGAACAAAGTTTTTGTTTCAGAAAATGGAAGAAGATCACGGACTTGTATGTGCGCAAGAACCGCAGAAGATTCCTCCCAAAGACGATGTTCCTACGCAGAAGAAAAGAAGAGCAAACGATAAGACAGTGGAAGGAATGATTCTTGTGCAACTACAAGCCCAACTGTCTGCAGAATTGACCATGCGTTTGGAATTAGAGAGAAAAGTAAGGCGTCTGGAGGAAAAACTGGAAAATGTTCGTTCCTCTTTGAATGCTTATGCATCCGAAAGAGAGGAACTACATGAAACAATAGAGGCGCTCAATGGAAAAATTCAAGCAGCCGAGCCTTACTTCTCTCTCGACAGACAAAATCAAGTCAAGATAGGAGAGCTAGAAATTATGATGAAAAAACTACAGCAGTCCACGGAACCCGCAGAGACTGGTATGATGGACGAATGTGAAGAACCTGCTCTCTTGCAAGACAACGAAGACCCGGAGAAAGATGTTGAAAGAAGTGAAGTACAGTTCACAGCAACGCCAAGGACAAGTCATGTGCCTGTGAAACCACAGGCAAAGGAATACCCTTGGCAAAGTGAGAAGAAGGTATGGAAAACTGAAAGAGGAAGTCCACTGAAAAAATGTGGCCTTTGCGGGGGAAATCATCATCCAGACTCGTGTCGCTTGGGAAGTCTGCAGTCCAGGAGGAAGTATGTCGAAAAGAATAGAATTTGCCACCTTTGTCTTTTTCCATTGATGTTCAAAAACAAAATGCATAATTGTGTTGGCGATAAGCTTTTCTGTAAGTACTGTTCTCGGAGAGGACACCATCATTCTGGATTATGTGTGGATAATCCGTTTTTCAAGTAGTCATATCTTCTCTTACATAATTTTTAAGTCGTTTTACTGGTTTTTCGGTCTCAGACACTCTTGAGGAGATATCTGTTCTTCTTTCTTACCAGACCTTCACTTCCTTTGGTCGACTGATGATCGTTGCGTTGGAGTTCATCAGGACTTGCCTGGTGCTTCACGGGGGTCAGAAGTTGTCGGAGGGGAGTTGGGGAGGAAAGGTTTTGAAAGGGTTTAGACTTCTCCATTCGGGTGTAGACTCTTCTTCTTTAACTTATCTATCAAGTTTTCGTTCTGTGCATTTTTTGTTGTTAATCTGTGCTTCAATTGTTAGTTGATTTTTTGAGGAGGCGGAGTGTCAACAATTATGTTGTTCTTTATAAGAGGTCTGAACCTCAGCCCGCGTTTTTAGACTTTAGTAATTATCCACGCACGTGGCACACTATAAATTTTATTTTTGCAAATTTGGGGCACTTCTGACTTTACTGTTTTGTTTTTTACTTCTGTGAGTTGTTCCATTACATTTTGATGTAACTGTGTTTCTTGTTGATAAAGTTTTCTTTTATCACACTCCTGAGTCAAAAACATAGTCACTTACTCAGAAGAAATTTCTTCATAAATTACCTTGTGCTATAATTCTAAGTTGCAGTTTCTTCTCAGAAGTTTCAGGACTTTGTTTACAGCTGCTCAAGCCTGTAGAAGCCGTCCAAGTTATGTTGCAGGCTAGAGAGGAGGAAGCGAGTGTAACATCGGGTGAGCTGCTGCATGTTGGAGTAACGCGAGTTGGACTGAAGTCATTCATCACCACCAGGTCTGAGTTGTCGATTGCCGAGGCCAGTTCTACTCCTCACTGATCTTCATCGATAAGCACATCCCAGTCTTCATAATGTGCATTTAAGTCGCCGAGAATAAGGCAGTCTTTGAGCTGAAGTAGTCCATCCCAGTTGGGATGGTGGTTCGGCGGGCAGCTGCTGGTGGGGGGAAGGTATATGTACGTTGACCAATGTTACTTCCTCTTCAGCAGAGCTCGATGCTCTGACATTGATTGCCACGTCTCCAGGTGTTCGTCGTTCATGATGTTAGAAAGATCTGTGACACGGAAAGCCACTGACTTATGGAGTATGAACGCAATACCTCCTCCTTTGTTACGTGTTCTGTCCGATCTGATGACGATGAAGTCGTCGTTCTTCGGGAGTTTTGTTCGATCAGTAAATTTCGTCTCCTGTATGGCTGCTGCTGCGACATCATGTTTCTGCATGTAGTTGATCACTTCTTCTATCTTTCCTCGAAATCCATTCGCATTCCATTGTAAGATATTGGAGGTGTTAGTGAAGGTAGTCAAGCGTTTGTTGCGGCGGGGGCTCCAGTTGGCACTGCTGCTGTTTTGCTTGCTGTCACTGTAGTCGACGTTGCTGTACTCACTGCACAGCATTTTCCAATGAAGTTCGACTTCCAGTCGTTCAAGCTGACCAGTGCTGAGCAGTCCATGTGTAGATGAAGCCAACCATTGCGGTTGGTACATCTCACCATGCCCTTAGACTTTGCCATTCTTTTCATGCACACGGAACAGTACCAGATCTTTGGGGGACCAGGATTTAGTTCCACGCCGGCTATGATGAGTAGAAACTGGAGCAGCGACGCCGGTGAAGGCCGCTCCACGATCAAAAAAACCATGGTGATTTGATCGAAATTCCATTCGGATGGTTGCCTGTCTTTGGCCACTCGAAAGTGGGTGTTCTCCCGGCGAAGACGGACCAGGCATGGAGAACGGCAAGACACAGGTCTTGATTGAGCCTGTCCATGTATCTTGTTTTGTGCTTGCCTCTCAGAACAATGCTGAATTTGAAAAACCCTCTGTTCCTTACAAGTTTGTTTATCGCTTTACTCTCCCAGCCCTTCATGACCTAAGTGATAGGTGCTTTCTCTCTTTCTCTCTCTCTCTCTCCCTCTCTCTCTCTCTCTCTCGCTCTCTCTCCCTCCCTCTCTCTCTCGCTCTCTCTCTCGCTCTCTCTCTCTCTCGCTTTCTCTCTCTCCCTCCCTCTCTCTCTCTCTCTCTCTCTCTCGCTCGCTCTCTCTCGCTCTCTCTCTATCTCTCTCGCTCTCTCTCTCCTTTTCTCTCTCTCTACATCTCTCTCTGTCTCTCTCTCACTCTCTCACTCTCTTTCATTTCTTTGTTCAATGTTCAACACATATAGGATAAAACAACGACACAAAACAGAAAAAATGAACTTTGTTTTCAGTGGCGGTGTCGGAGAGGATAGGCGATTCAAATTTAAAAAGTTCTTTAAAAATATATTTTTTTTTGGATATAAGTAATCAATGATTTAATAGTGTGTGTTCTAGGCAGTACAGCATCCTTAGGTAGATAAATCAATCCTTTCTTGAAAGCAAGGCTATTAGGTATAGTCACAATTGCGGACATTAATGAATTCCATGCGGATAACTGGCGAGAGACAAATGTTGAAATGGAACTTTAACCAATGTTGTTAGGGGTGAAGAGTCTCAGTTCATGAGAATGGCGACTTAACCTATGAACAGCACCCAAGTTAAACAAGTGGAAGGTCTCCAGCTCATAGTGTTTGTGAACGCATTTATGTATGAACAAGAGATCGGAAATCGCTCGGAGATATTCAAGAGTATCAAGGTCTTTCAGAATAAGGAAGCCTATGGTGACCAGTGTAGCTGCGCTACCTCTTTTTAGTGTGTTTTGGGGTGATGTTTAGTGAGGGTAGCTACGCTACCTCTTTTGGTGCGTTTGGGGTGAGGTTTAGTCATGTCGACTTTCGACGTTTACTAGTTCTAGAAGTTTCTGTTTTGTTTAATATTTTTGGGCCCAAAATAGGAGTTAGAACGAGTTTTTTCGCTGCTGGCTCGCATCGTGACGCCGCCCTTCTGCTACGCTCGCACCACCAACCGATTAGCCGCGCAGGTCAACCACACGGAGACGTTTGTTGTTAATTTTGGTTGTAATAATTAGTATTTAGTAAGGTATTTAGTAAATTGTTAGTAAGTTTGTTGAAGGATATTTAATTGCTGATAAATCAGTAAGTAAGTCGTGGCAGGCATCATTGAGCATTATTAAAGAACCATTGCAATTGGTATTCTTTATCTGAACACACAGCCTTACAACTTCACAACCACAATCCAAATACTTCATTCATTCCGGTTCATTTCACCAACAATCACATATTTCCTTCGACTACAAGCACATGGTGCATCGGTTAAAATAGAATGACATCAGCTAGCACAGTCACACAGGCCGATAAAATTGTTGTTTTGGAAAATTTCGTAGAGTTGCACGAACACGTCAGAGTAGCGAAGGAAATCTTGGATGGAAATCTTGGAGAGGAATTCTTGGATTGAAAGGATCTACCGGATATCCAGGAAATCATTGGAGACTTGGACGCCTACTTGCAATACTACATCGACGCATTCGATGCTTGGGAAATCAAGATCAACTCCATCACAACAAGATCGAAGGAGCAGGAAGCGAAAGAGCTACAAGCATGGATCGATGAGGACCCAAGATCACGCACGAAGGCAGGCGCCACGATCAGCGTGAAGGAACTTAAACGCAAGCTAGCCAAGCTTCTCAGGCGTAAAGAACCTCCTCGAAGAGAGCACGTTGAAGCACAGCCAGTACAAGAGCGGAGCCTCATCACAGCTCATCACGAGCAAGCCTTGCAGAGGTTGCCTCCACCGACACTTCCTACCTTTGCCGGCATCAGAGGTGAATACACCGCCTGGTGGGAACAGTTCCAAGAGATGATCCACAACAGATTAGACATCACGAAAGCGGACAAAATGCGCTACTTGCGGCAATCAATACGTGATGAGGCCAAGGTGGCACTCAGTCATCTCAGCGCGACTTCAGTGGATTACGACATCGCCATCCAGTTATTACACGACACATTCAGTGAATCTAAAGCTGACTCAATAATGGAATTAGCTCAACTGCGATCCCTCCGCCCCACAGACACTTCTTGGACAGCACAACTTTCCCTCGTCACCGCTCTCAAGGCAGTTACGGCTAAACTTAGCCGTACGCAAGAAGGCCTGCAAGCCAACACCCTCATGCATCAACTCATTTTGGGAAAATTTCCTGCAAAAACCAGCGAGACATTACTGAGGTATATGTACGATCATGAGGAAATCACGGCAACCATGATCCTAAGTCATGCAGAACAATACATCAAAAGAGAAATTTTCGCAATTACAATGACGGAAAAAAAAAACCGTTTCTACCAAGTATCAGGAGCCTACCAAGAATTATCACATCAACGCAGGACTGGAATAGATCAACAATGAAAAAGCAGGAGAACTACAAAGCGAGAAGTGATTATGGAGAGGTTCAAGCATGTGCATATTGTTCAGAAGCTCATCTTTCATGGTCATGTCAGAAAATGTGGAGGATCAAAGACCGCATCAAATTTCTCAGAGATCAAGGGCTATGTCAAGGATGCCTAGCGAGAGGAGGCACATCGCATACTTGCAACTCCAGATGTCCCCTGTGTAGCGGCCCACACGATATCTCGACGTGCTTCAAACTTATCAGCATAAACGAGGTGGATAAAGGGAGGAAGCATTCCAACGAGGGAAAACAACCATTCAATCGTGCTCGTACTAACAACAACGAAGATAATCAACAGAGAAAAGAAAGACGAAATCAAAACGTCAACACTTCTTCTCTTCACACCTCTGCCAATACCAACTACAAACCCAGATTACTCACTGGCCGAGTACAAGTCAGAAGTAAAGCGGGAACGGAAATAAACTACCTTCTCGATTCTGGAGCTTCTATTTCACTAATTGACGAGACATTGGCAGAGAAACTACAACTACAGTTTCTCAGATCTTCGGAGTTTACTCTTTGCGGACTTGGCGGAAACACCAAGGGAAAGAGAAGGTACAAGATGTACAACGTCCCGATGATCACCTCCGATGGTGGGACAATGTTAATCGAGGCTGCAGCACACCCGAAGCCCATCACAGCCGATTAGGACATCGAACCCCTACTTCAGCAGGATATCGATTACATGGCTTCGAAAGGTATACATTTATCTGGAGAAGGCGGGAGCATAACACAGGTGACACCAGAGCTACTGCTAGGGAACACAGATTTCTTGAGATGTATTCGACGGAACCAGGAAATCGTACACCTACCAAGTGGATATCTACTGATGAACACAACTCTGGGTTGGATAGCAACCGGAGCCAGGAACGGGAATTTCCCGTGGGAACATCCCTGTGTCTCGACAGTGATCAACTCGAAACGTCAAGAAACCGAGGCTCTTCGCAAGTTTTTGGCACTTGATGAAGCAGTTAAGGAAGGAGAAGACAGCGAGAGCAAAAACTCGACGGATCAACAAGATCGCGTCGGCTGCCACTTTTCAGAAAATGTGGAAATAAACGAGAGCAGAATCTACACAAGATACTGTATCAAGGAGGAGAATATGCCTCAGTTATCTCGCAACTTCAATAGCTCCATCGCTCGTCTTCGCAACGTGATTGATTCTCTGCGAGAGAAAGGATTGCTTCAACATTACAACAATATCATCCTGGATTACTTAAAAAAGGGATACATCGAGGAAGTCCCGGACTCGGAAATCGGAGGACCTGACCCAACAACATATCTTCCTCACCATCCAGTATACCGACCAGAAAAGCCAACAAAACCAATCCGCATCGTTTTCGATGCTTCTTCCCAGGAACGAGGAAAGCTCTCGCTCAACGATTGCATGGCAGAAGGAGTTATTCATCTCGAGCACATTCCAGCATTACTCATACGAGCCCGTTGCGCTACGACTATTGTGACAGCGGATGTGGAAGCAGCTTTTCTCCAAATCAAAATTCAACCAGATCAACGAAACCTACTGAGGCTCCTGTGGGTTTGGGACCCCGACAAACCGCCTGGAAAGAACAATCTTGTGACATATCGATTCACTGTCACGCCATTCGGAATCAGTCAAAGTCCATATCTACTCGAAGCATCAATATCGCATCAAGTCAAGATATGCGGCAATCGGCAGGATGTCGACGAGAAGCAAGAATTTGTTCTGGAACAACTGAAGAACAACGTCTACGTGGACAACATACTCTTCGAGTGCGATGAAACCACAGACAAAAAACAGTTGTACAAGGATTCGAAGGAAATACTGGCCGGCATCTCAATGAACCTCAGAGATTTCGCTTCGGACGATAGCGCCTTCATCTCGGAACTTCCTACTGCGGACCAAGGAAAAATTGGCGAGCAGAAATTAATTGGAGTCAAATGGAATTCACGGACCGACAATCTCCATCTACTCGCGGAAATGCCAATTGCTTCAAGCTTGACAAAACGAGTTGTCTTGAAGAAGATTGCAACTCCATTCGACCCTCTCGGTCTTTTAGCTCCGCTTCTGCTACCAGCAAAAATATTTGTTCAAGGATTTTGGAAAAAGGACTACGGATGGGACACTAAATTGGAACCGGAAGATGTGAAATCTTGGAAACGCATTGAGCAAGACATAGCACAGTTCTTCATTCACCGCCCCAGATCAACGGCGATTCCAAGCGAGAACTGGATTTTAGCCGTATTCGTCGATGCTTCTTTGAAGGCTCTAGGAGCATCAGTCTACGTCGTTGGAATTAATGGAGCGGAAATCCTGATGGCGAGATCACAGTTAGCGCCGTTGAGAAGAACAATGACAATACCGAAACTGGAATTCAAGGCAATTTTACTCGGACTCCAACTCCTGACCTTCGCAGCGAGAAGTATCAGGAAATCCAGGAAAAACGTTCAGATAAGCAGTTACCTTTTTTCGGACAGTCAAATCGCGTTGTATTAGATGACAGCAAATCAAAAGGGAGTATCTTCCCGTACGGTTTCCAATATAAAAAAGAAAATCAAGGATATCTCCGGCACCTTGTGCGAGGCTTCTCACATCAGTTGCGAAGGAAGTTGTCTACGCGTCGGGCATGTCATTGGCGAGGAGAATCCTGCAGACCACGCTACACGTGGTTGCTCAGCCCGGAAGTTACAGGCAGATGATCATATTTGGTGGACTGGTCCTACCTGGCTCAACACCGTCGAAATAAAGAAAAAGGAATTGTGGAAAATGAGTAGCTGCACTCAAGATGTCATAAAGGAAGCTGAAATGGAAGATCGTCCGCTACCAGTTCTCATTGCCAACGCCACGAAGCCGCCTCTCGCGGTGATCGATTTTCCCCGCTTCTCGAAGTTGAGTATTCTCATTCGAACGACAGCATACGTACGGCGCTTCATACACCTGATGATCCGCAGAAGCTCAACCCCTAGGTTTGATCGAGCGGCAAAGGCCGGAATTTTACTCCGTACCGAACCAACTAAGGGTCTACTCACTGGACAAGAACTGAAATCGGCGGAATGGACAGTATACCGGCACTATCAAAACATACACGGTGTTTCCGAGAAGGATAGCGGAAAGGACAAACCATTGCACCTCTACAAGGATCAATACAACGTCTATCGCAGCGGTTTCAGCAGGCTACAAAACTCGAACTTGCCTACAACCGAGACAGATCCAATTTTCATACCAGGACATCATACGGAAGCTCTCATCGGCATGCTGATTCGGAAGGCACACAACAGCATCAAGCACGCCGGACACAACCACACTATGGAGTTCTTACGCAGGAAAGTATGGATCACACGTTGTCGTCGTGCTGTCCGGTATTGGGTTTCGAAATGTGTCACATGCAGGAGATATCAAGCACTGCCCTTCCGATACCCACCCGCACCACCCTTACCGAAGGAGAGAATCATGGAACAACGTCCGTTCGACTCCGTAGGATTGGATTACGCGGGACCCTTCACTGTGCAAACGAAAAACGAACTCGTCAAGGAATATGCACTTCTCATCACATGCCTCGCAAGCAGAGCAGCACACATAGAAGTGACGGACAGCCTGTCTACGATATCTTTCATAAACGCCTTCAGACGCTTCTCAGCCAGACGTGGAACTCCTCATCTCGTGGTCTGTGACAATGCGCCAGCCTTCAAATGTGCACAAGAGCTCTGGAATTTTCCCTCCGCAAACTCAGGGAACTCGAATCTCGTCGAAGACCCTACCAACTCAGCCCATATCAGATGGAAGTTCATAACCCCACATGCTCCTTGGCAAGGAGGAGTTTATGAGCGTCTCGTTGGGATTATGAAAAACGCCATGAACCGAAGTTTTGGAAACCGGATTTTGGATGCAGATGAGTTCCAGACGTCAATGACGGAGATAGAGTGGATAATGAACAGCCGTCCTCTTTGCCACATATCTGATGACCCCAGGGACACGTGGAGAATCATCCGACCAATAGACCTCATGATACCAGGAGTTTCTCAAAATTTGCCGGCGCTGGCAAACGACGAAGATCCAAATGACCCCTCCTTCTCATGTCAAATGGACAGCAATCTGAAGAGCATTGCGCGGATGATCAACACACATCAGAAAGGTGTGAAGCTGTTCTGGAAGATCTTCAATGAAAGTTACCTCAAATCTCTACATGGAATCACACGCGCATCTCATGCTGTTGGAAGAAATGGAAACCCGAGAAAACCGGAAATTGGAGAAATCGTCTTACTTAAAGATGAAAATCAAAGTAGAGGAACGTGATCCCTGGCTAAAATTGAAAAACTCACAGAAAGATCTGCCGCAGTACGTACCACAACAGGAAGGGTAGTAAGCAGACCTTTAGATCATCTCATACCTCTGGAAATACGCTCAGAAATCACGGCCGGTGAAGTACATGAAACGGAAACGGTTGTTGATGCACCCGCTGGTGAAACAAGACCACAGAGAAGTTGTCCATCGCTAGCAAAGGACCCGTCTTTCTGGCGCTCCATTCAAAATTATCAAGTCGTGTTTCGCGGGGGCCCAACCTCACTCCGTGACCTACCTTAATGGAATTCATTTGATTCTTCTTCTTTTCATTAGTATTCATATGTACAATAAATCGTCAAACAAGTCAGCGATAGACGTCTTGTTTCTACAATCAATCATGTTGCAAATTAACCAGGACAACATCCCGATGGACGTGCGCCCCGAACGATTCGGCCAGGAATTCCAGGAAATCCAGGAAATCTAGGAAGCAAGACCACCAGCTTCGGTTGAGAACAATACAGTCTCAATGGAGGACGACATCAAGGAATTTATCTTGGATAATCCAGCCGGTCCTCGTCATTCTCGCCGTCCACACACGTCTTGTCTTCTCTGTGGCCGCCTCCATCACTACATCGTGTGTGACAAGCGGACAGCCTAGAAGTCGACTACGTTGATTGTTTTTGTGATGTATGTTCGAGATTATTGTTATAGCCTTATTTATTTGCTAGATCTCAAATTAGGTTCTTCATGACTATTTGAGTTATCTTGTGTTGCTTTTCAGTAGCAACGTTTAGGACAGTTATGTTTAATTAACTTATTCTGTGTTGGGCTCCTTCCTCGGATTCATGTTGCTTAACTCGGTGGCGAGTTGGTGCGGGCTGACACCTTTAGTTTGTCGCTCAGGGCAGCTCCGTCCCTGGCCAATTGCAAGGCAGATCGACCTTGGCATGAGGACTGGTTTGCCACTGGGAAGAGTGACTTGTTTTCCGATGCCCTTCCCCCCTCACCATAGTCGCCGCGCCCCCAATGTAGCTGCGCTACCTCTTTTTAGTGTGTTTTGGGGTGATGTTTAGTGAGGGTAGCTACGCTACCTCTTTTGGTGCGTTTGGGGTGAGGTTTAGTCATGTCGACTTTCGACGTTTACTAGTTCTAGAAGTTTCTGTTTTGTTTAATATTTTTGGGCCCAAAATAGGAGTTAGAACGAGTTTTTTCGCTGCTGGCTCGCATCGTGACGCCGCCCTTCTGCTACGCTCGCACCACCACCCGATTAGCCGCGCAGGTCAACCACACGGAGACGTTTGTTGTTAATTTTGGTTGTAATAATTAGTATTTAGTAAGGTATTTAGTAAATTGTTAGTAAGTTTGTTGAAGGTTATTTAATTGCTGATAAATCAGTAAGTAAGTCGTGGCAGGCATCATTGAGCATTATTGAAGAACCATTGCAATTGGTATTCTTTATCTGAACACACAGCCTTACAACTTCACAACCACAATCCAAATACTTCATTCATTCCGGTTCATTTCACCAACAATCACATATTTCCTTCGACTACAAGCACAACCAGATCTTGACAGTATCCTTCTAGTGAATAATCGCTAAACTTTCTTAAGACAACGCACTAACCCAGGTGTCGAGGGGTTACATATTTCGTTAGCATATTCGAGGACAGAGCGAACATATATTTTGGAAGCATACGCTAATAATGTACTAGATATAGATTTGAAGGCTTTTAGCAACATGTCCACAATGGCAGATGCTTTTCTAGATTTTTCCTTGACATGATCACGGTATGAAAACTGATTAGTTATAATAACACCCAGATCTTTCGCTATATTTGTTACTACAAGACGTTCATTAAATGTAGTATACATTGCGAGGACTTGATGGACCGAGATGGAGACCGTTACACTTCGAAACTGATAGGGACATGTTCCATGCAGAGCATCAATTAGTGATATTCTCAACAGCTATTTGCACGTCTTTACAAGAAGAAGCGCTTCCGATTAACTTTATATCATCATCGAAAAGGTAAATTTGAACGGAATCGGGGATCCAATCTTTCACAACTATTTTGGAGCGGCCTGCAAGGTAGCTTCTTAGCCATTTCACAATCGATGGAGGGATGACGCAATTTAGGAGCCCCGAATCGTCTATGGTCTACCGAATCGAATGATTTATTTATATCGAGAAAAATCATATCACTGGACACACGTTGTGATAGTGAATCAACAACTGAAGAATGAGATTAAACAAGATAATTCACAGTCGACCTCTTTGTTCTGAATCCAGCCTGGAAAGGGGACAAGAGGCTTTCTCGTTCTAAATAGGTGGCTAATTGACTTACGATCAAATAAGTCTATAATTTCGCATTGAGCTGCGCAATTTATTCTCAAATGCTGTCTTCACAATGGATGTTTCCCATTGAGAAGGAGCTGAGCCAGAAGTGAGGCTGTTGAATATGATGCATAGTGGTTTGACGAGAGCAAAGCGGCATTTCTTCAAAACAATGTTAGGGTTAGGAATAGAATTAGGGACGTGTTGTATCTAGATTCAAGGGAAGACCGAGCTTACAAAGCTATGTCTTCTGTAATACAATCTAAATTGAAAGGCTCATTTACATTAGGCAAATCGATGTCGGGGAAGGGAACTTAAAAAGGAACTGAGAAAACGGACGAGAAGTAGGATGAAAATGCATTGGCTTTCTCTAACGAGAATAGCAACTCATTACAGTCAACGTCTACAAGAGTGGTAATGATATTAGTAGATTCACTCAGATGGTTTTCCATAGCAGCAAAATAAATTTTCTGGTTACCGCGTAGTATGAGTTCAGATTCCTTCTCTAACTCGAATTCCTTCCACTTCCTATCAAATTCAGCAGTTTTTTAAATACACTAGTCTGAATATGGAGCAGTATGAGCAATTCTTTGTAACTTTTCAAACAACTTACGAAGACTACGTGGAAAGCAGACAAAATTTTTAGTGAGTTTCTTGATCGGGACGTACGCATTGATTAAGGAATTGACGAAATATACAAAGTAATTCATGGCAGACTCGACATCCAACGAACAAAACATTTGAGTCCAATCTTGAATAGTTATTTGGTACTCAATAGCAGGCCAGTTGGCTATTGAAAAAGCTTCATGGGTGAGAACATTGGTAGAATACTTGAGGAAAAGGACAATTCAAAAGAAACATCACTACCGTTGAAACAACCAATAACATTGCAATCCGACACAATGGGAACATCAGAAAGTATTAAATCGAGGATATTATCATCACGAGTAGGAGAGAGAACATTTTGAGTAAAGTAGTTATCGGTCATGAACTCGAGGAATTCATGTTGACCGCTTCTATCGGAGGTAAGGTTGGGCCAATCAATGAAGGCGAAATTGAAATCACCGATTATTATGTTTGGTGTACTCGACGTAACAGGCTGAGACTCGAAATACTCTAAAACTTTATATAAAGAAGAAGTGGGGCAAGAGGGGGAACGTTAGAGACATATACTACATCTCAGCTTCTCAGATATAGGAAAAATTTGAAAGACATTAATAGAGAACACTCAATTCCTTCTTCAGAGAAAGTCTTCCTCTCTTTCGCCCTCTCTAGTTCTCTCTCTATCTCTCTATCCCTCTCTCTTCGTCTCTTTCTACGCTGATTCAACAAGAGATTATAGACAGTAAGCAGGAAGAGCTACCGCCGTTGCAAGAGATCATCATCAAAAGAGTAAGGCATATTTATCAATGTATGTAAACGCTCAAGCTACAGTGTTTGCCTTCCATGCGGCAGAATCTTCATGACAAACAATCTGTATCATTGAATACAATTACAGCTTCCCATCCCGCCATCGAGCTCATCATAAAAAATTAGTTCTGAAAGCTTTTCTTACTTATTTCGAAACATTTACTGTGATGATAATGTGATGTGTAACCTATTTCATTAACCAAAAAACCTCACAAAGGACAAAAGCACAGAATAATTATATATGTAGAAAATACATAGAACTGGTAAAAAGAATCGGAAACCATTTGAAGAATAAGGCCACTCATCATGGCTCTACAGCCTGATACTCCTAAATGAGAAATAAGATTACTGACCCTTTGCCCTACTACTGATGAAACAGATCCAGCTAAATTTTGCTTGAATGAATGTTTCCAACTCTCTAAAAAAATTTAACTGCTTGAGCTGGCTTGCAAAACCTTTTGATGAACCTTTTTCGAAAAACATAAGCGGAAATTTTCAAGCATATATTAATCAGATGTTTGATGAGCTGTTTTGGAAAAGACGGCATATGTAAACAACAAATGAAACCATCTGAATTTTTAAGTCGTTTGATCGATTTCCAGGCTGTTTCTTATCCTTCACATTGAAGATAATAAGAAAAAGAGTAGTCATGACTCATGAGGGAACGGAACCCTTTGCAAGAGTCGGTGCGGGCGATGAAACAAGAAAAAATACGATACAAGTAGAGGGTACGCATCCCTGGGTTTCTTCGGAAATTGTTTAGGTTTGCGGTAAGTTATTTATCATCCGTAGTGCGGGTGATAAATAACTTACCGGTTAAAGCCTTTTACTGATGATATCACAATGATGTTCAATTACGAAAGTTAGAAAAACAAAGCCTCCAGAAGAAAAGTGGATGATGGGACTGCTTTACATTCATAAGCAGAACTAAAACTCTAAAAAAATCTTTGAAAAATTATTTTTTTAGTCCTAAGTATTTGGAAAAAAAAACTTCTTTGACTTTATTTCAGTTCTCATCGGAGTAGATGAGAAAATAGTCAGTGGCGCAATTTTTAAGAAAGAGCGAAAAGTTTTTTTTCTCATTTTGAATCAAAATAAAGATGGGGGATTATTGAAGGAGGCTAAGAATATCAAAGAAGTTGTGAAGAAACGAGAGGGAGAGCGGTCCAGATTCGTATACGAGCTCGGTAAGAACGAAAGGTAATGACAGGTGCACGAAGCTCTCACGAATATTGTTTACGAGTTCGGGACTCACACTCGGACACGCTCACTCTCTCTCTCTCTCTCTCTCTCTCTCTCTTCTTCTCTCTCTCTCTCTCTCTCTCTCTCTCTCTCTGTTTCCCTTTTTCTCGTTCTCACGTGGTATAAGGGTTTTTCCGCGAGGTTTGGGGCTAATAAGAAAGTTCCTGCCTCAAAATCTATGATTTCTTTGATGGGTTCCTCTGGGATAAAACATCGAGTCATAATAACAGTTTCTTTATGAAGTTAGGAGATTGTCATGCACAAGGTTTTTATTTCGCTCTCGAGCTCTATTTGAATTCAAAAAGCTAACAATCTTATGTAGTCGCTCTGTAAAATGTTCCAGGTGGCGTAAAACATGAATCTGCAGTCGTTCCAATTATTCCTCGAATAGGGAAGAACCACCTGCTCCGTGCTTCGAGTTAGAGGCAAACTACGCATCTGGCTATAATTTTCTTTTTTTCTAGAGCGGAAAAGCGGGTAAAGCATGAAGAGTTAAACTTGGTAAAGTATTTTAAGGGTAAAAACAGATTCCTTTCCTTGTTTTTTCCTCGACTGAGTTGAGAAAATTTTGAAGGAAGAAAGCGAAGCTTTCGAAAACAATAGACATAATGAAAGTCATTGAATAGATGTCAACCAAATGCTCACTCAAATTTGGAAGTTCAAAGAGATTGGGGTTTTCATAAAATAATAGGGAATCCAAAAGCTAGTGAGAGAAAAAATACATATTGGAGGAATAGAGACAAATAAAAGCAGATTAAGAGAGAGAATGAAAGAGAGAAAACTACGAAATGAGCTGGAGACATAGAAAAGAAGGTAAAAGAAATTCGAGAAAAATTGGTTCACGTTCTCGGTTAGGTGGAACGGCGTCATTTGAAATCGGTAATAAGAACAGAGTTTAAAAGTGAGTTCAGTATACTGGCAGATGAAGACTTTTTCGGTGAACGGTGAAAAGAGTTAATAAAAAAGAAAAGAGAAAATTGGAAAAATATAAATGGTAGCAAAGTAGAGAGAGGGAGCGCAGAGGTAAATTTTAGAGAAAAGAAACAAGAAATTTTTTCAGATAATGTGGAAGAGACTTAAAACTTCTTGTACCTTAGTAACAAATGATAAAACAGTGTTTCTCGTGTTGATAGGAGGTGAAATCACAATTCATATGATAAAAACTTTATTTCTGATTGAGATCATGGCATAATTAGTGATTCTTCTATCTTGTTTTTTTGGTTTATTGTAATGTACTTTTTCTTTTTTTTGCTCCATAAATTTGCTTGTATGGCGTTCCACTCGCCTCATCTACTCAGCTTGAGGGAACTGTTGTGTTTTTAAATTACTCGAAGCTCACATGACAAGTCAAAAACGTAGAAATATTGAAAGAGTAAAAAAGAAGGATTAAAAAAAAATTTTTTCATAGTGGATGCTTTACAGTAAACAAACACGAAACAGTTTGTAAAAAGTTAGTTTTTTTGGCACATTAGAGGAACTCCGAGTTAACATTTTCAAATTGATCAAAAAACTAGATTAGGAGTTTTCCGTAAATTTACAGCAAACTGTTTGAATCAACGGTCAACTATTTCTTCACTTTAACTACGTCCAGAATAAATTTTTTTTTTAAAACCAGCCCAGTATGTAAACATTCATTTCATGAAATAATACACACTATAAATGTTTCATAATATGAAACACAATGAAGATCATGAGTTCTAACAGTGAAACGTGAACATCTAAAAGCTCAACACACAAAAAATCAGAAGTTCTCCTAAACTGGATAAAATCAACAAAAAAAATTAAAAAACCAATTGCTATATACAAATTTTTGAACGAAGTTTTAAGAGGACGCTCAAGTTCCCCAACTTTACCCGGCCTGGTAACTTCATATTGAGAATTCATTAGTTTCGAAGAGAATATCTAAATAAAGTTCCCCAGTTTTGTTACAACGAAACAATTGGAGAATGCCGGCTTTAGTGCTGAAATGAGAGATTTCAAGCACTGAGAAGAAAAAAAGAACCTTGGCAATATGTACATATGTATGTATACCCCCAGCGCGATGTAAAGCTATTGTTAGATGACATGCAGCTATACTTAGGAAGAGCGATTATGATGAGTATTATTGTTAGAAGTGGTGGTTAGAATTGGCGAATTACAGATAAGGCGGGAACAGAGAACACTAAGATAAATATAAGTCTTGAATACAAAAAGAGATACAAAAATGGATACAAAAGAGATAAGTTTAGAATCAGACAATGTATCAGAAGAGCTGTAGAAGAAAATATACTATAAGACAATGAAGGATATGAGAGATGAAGAGATAGATAGAAAAACTAGGAAAGAAGAATTGAAGAAATTAGTGACAGAAAAGGAGAAAGAGAGAGAGAAAGAAATAAGAACAGAAAGAGAGAGGCATGTAAAATAAAGATTTGGAAAGAGACAGAAAAAAGAATGAGGAAGAGAATGAAAGATAAAACGAGAAAGGGAAAAAGATATCTAAGTAGGACTTGTAGGGGAAGCAGGTAGGAAGAGAATTGTAAAAACGTTTGCCTTCCCATCAACAATTGTTTGGAAGAAGAGAAGGCACACATTGTTTTGTTGTTCGTGAGAAGATGCAGAGAAATATGAGCGCTTAAGGAGCGGAGAAGAGCAGAGACTCAGACAGGCAGAGAGGGACAGACAGAAGAGGGTGTTGGGTCCTAAGAGAAGCAGAGAAACACTTGATTCAAACTCAGTGGACAAGAAGAGTAGTAGAAAGGCGAAGAGAAAAGAGTTCGCTACGCGAAGAGGGACAGAGAAGCAGATGAATTAGAGTGTATTGACTTGCAGAGAACTCAAACATGATCCTAAAATGGAGCGAGAGTGGGTCACCCAATAAGTGGCAAAGTAAAGGATGAAGACATTGCATGGATGTACTTTCTGCGTAGTTCAAACAATGACTACACGAAGGAAAAAGTGACTATACGAATTTGAGCAATGACTATAAAAGCAGTGGAATCAAAGAGTGAAATAATACTGTTCAATAAATAGTAATTACATGAACATTGTATGAACTGCCTGAACATTGCAGGTACGAAGAAATTATTTATTTTATCTACATTTTTCAATGCAAAAACAGTTTCCAGAGAATTAATTAACAACTCATAAAGCGTGACATGATGAACATCATGTAAACAGCGGACAATGAAGTTCTCAAAAGAAAGAACATTTCATTTTAATCAACAATATGAATATTGAATAACTCAGCCATACTTTCTAAAAATGATGATTTCTCCAGAAAACTTCTGAAGGCAGCGAAAAATGTATTCATCAAATCTTCTCTAGGTAATTGAGCGAACATACGTGAAACTCTAAGAGCGGAAGAATGGAAACGAGCCGCGTTTTTCGTACTTTCTACAAAAATGCCACGCGTTGGTTTAACATGTTTAAAGAAGAAAGGGTACACAAAAGTATTGAGTGCATGATTGGAACCGGCGACAACACAAGTTCAAGTTATAAGTATGCTGTTCTTTGCTAGTTTCGCAATGAACACTCGAAGTACGAATAGCAGAGTTTTCATGTTTCAGCAGAGCTTCTTCCGAGTAGCTACAATATGAAATCGAGAAGAGAAAACTCTTCTTTAAGTATGATCTAATCTGATCTTTGTTACGAAAAACATATCTACCCCTTTAGTAGAGCCACTATATCTTACTCTCGATTCAATCTCCACGTGTGATAGTTTCTTGAATAAAGTTATTTTCGACACTCACGACTAAGGGAAGAAGGCTTCTGAAGCCTGATTGTGAATTCTGACTGTGAATTTTTCTGACACGGTATTGATTTTCGACATGAATTCCCTTTTCGTTTGCAATCCACATACAGACTTATTTCCTACACCTCAAGCTCTCAATTTAAGGTGTAATTAAATTGGCTTGGAGAACCTGAGTCAATTCAGACTTACTTTAAGAGAAAAAGATCTGACGCCAGACTCACGTAAAAAATCGCGTCTTTTTTCAAATAAAATCACAGCCCTAATATTCATAATTTCAGAGAAGTCACAGAAAGAGAATTTTCCAAGATTTATATATATATACATATATATATAAAGAATTGAAGGTAAACCCTGATGTATGGGAATAACGCTGGGAAAGAAAAATATGAAGAACAAAAGTTGTACTTATTACTTGACATAGAAAAAAAAATCGGTTCAACTGCGTCGGAACTCGTCATTCACAGTATCTGGTTGAATAATACCTTAATATTATCGCAAAATGGTTCTAATGGTTAAATGATATAACTCGACGCAAATTATAGAATAAAGCAACGAAGAAACTACGCAAATGCTCTGTTAATTGGATACAAACGTGGGCGAGATAACGACATTTCTTTGAATGTGTTTAGTTCTCGTTCGTCCTAAAGAGCGCATTCAATCTTTCTAACATCGCTAGTTCTGGCGTGTTCTCTGTTTCTACGGTGATAATGAGGAAAGGCAATAAGGTCGACCATGTTTGAACTACAAGGCCTCGAGCTGTTCAACTCCTTCGCTAATGCTACTGTGTGAATGAAGAGCATCAGTAGAAACGACCGATCAATGAAACTTAAAAGAACGTAAAAATTTCGAGAACTTAGAAATGAAGTATTTTAATTGAGTTGGTAACGCGCTCGCACTCCATATTGGAAATAAAGATATGGCCGTGTTCGATACCGCTTCGCTTCTAACACAAGTTTTTTCGTGTGGTTGTTCGATTATATATCATTTGCCCTGATACATCCGAGAAATTGAGCATTCCTATTGCCTTTTTAGCATTTTTAGAATTGAGCATTCCTATTACTCAATTAACGAAAAAATTCGGAAACTCAATCATGTTCAATCTCTTCCAAATTTTACCAGTCAGTGTTTAGGAAAGTTTTATCGGAAATATTCTCTCTGTTCAGTGTAATTTCGAAGTGTCAATTGCTCTTAATACTTAGTGCTCTCAGTAATATCAATCAATACCAATCAATACCAATCCATACCAATCAATACCAATCACTCAGTGCCAAACCGTCATATAGCTGGCTCACTCAGAGGTGGCTTCTTCATAATTATTGTCCAAACTCAACGGTCATACTTTATGTAATTTATAGCATTATAAAAGCAAAACTGCTGCGATTGAATGGTTGCTTTGTCATTGTTTCTTAGAGAAAAACCAAAATTATTTTTTTGAGAGTTTTTCGTAAATATATGCATAAAAGAACACTGATATTTAAAATGTGATACTCTCATTCTTCCACGAAGAATGCTCAACGTAGAGTTTTCTTAAGAATTTGTAGGTGAGGAGATTAGCAAGGAGTACAAGTAAAGCAAGCAGAGAAAATGGACATTCTAAGCAGCCATTGTCGAACAGCGTTGCTAGGCATCCGTGGCCATTTTGCTGTTTTTCAAAAAAAGCGAAGAAGAGAAAAAAATAGAGAGAGAAAAGAATAAAACAGAGAGAGAGGGGGGGGGGAGAAAAAGAAAAAGGAGTGACTTAGAGACATACGAAAAAGGAAAGCGAGTAAGACAAAAAGAAAATTTTTCACATGATTGTTTCCTTCAGCTTATGCAGAAAACTCAAGACGTGAAGTTTTCAGGAAAAAAAGACAGAAAAATAAATCGGGAGAAAAAAGAACGTCTGTGAAAAAATGAAGAATTGTAAAAACAAAAAATATATATATGTACATATATACAAGCAAGAGAAGAAAAAAAACTGAAACTGAGATTGCTCGAAGTCTCGCAACAATTGACATAAAGTTTTTAATTCTGTACGTAACATGTCTTCCAACAAATCACAAGCAGTTTCACAATTAAAATCACCCTGGCTTCGTTTAAATAATTCCCCTTGCCATAAATGTCTCACTGACCCTTCTTGGCGTAAAATGTTTTCATGCTACTCTTCGAGATTGAAAAAAAGTAATACTTTATTGCACAGTGCGAGTTGCATATTCACATGAAAAAGATAAGTTCCACAACTGAAACATCTCACAGACATTTCACTTTTTCATAGAACAAGTGAGAAAAAAACTAGGATTAAGAATATTTACGAATATTAGTTTTTTTATTTCTTAAAACTCGAAAAAGAACGGTTTCGAAATGGAATACAAATATGAAAAGAGTTTAGAAGTTGTCAAGATACAACAGTTAGTTCAAAATTCACAAAAAGAGGTGGTCACTTTTCTCTCCTTGCATCTTCAACTCCAAACAAAGTTTATTTCGCTGCCGTCAACATCAGCTCATCTTTTTTCGGGGGGAATTCTACGCTTTTATTTATCTGGAAACGAATCATTGAGCACTTCAGTAGATTATTTCCTTTTTTTTTAATTTTTAAAGCTCTTAAATTTCCCCTGCCAGTGACTAGTTCTGCCAGTGACTAGTTCTGCCAGTGACTAGTTCTGCCAGTGACTAGTTCTGCCAGTGACTAGTTCTGCCAGTGACTAGTTCTTCTGAAGATTCATCTTCGACGAAGAAGAAATTTCGAACAAAAAACTGAAGACCAGAGTTGCTGAGTTCATCTTGGGGCCGTCACTTTATTCGGGACTTTAATGAATTCTCTTTCGACAGTCGCTAAAGCATTCCCCATAAATAGGTTTGTCGCACAAACAAGCACACAGTGGGGAGAGTCTGGCATATGTTCATGATAACGAAATGATCATGATAATGTTAGATTCCTATCACGATCATGTTAGAGTCCTATCACGATCATGTTAGAGTCCTATCCCAATCATGTTAGAGTCCTATCACGATCATGTTAAAGTCCGAGTTCATACAATCTACAGAATAGAAAAAAGAAGAGGAAGTATACGGAGATTCTTATCCTCAGTGAATCAAAGCGTAGGAATGAAAGACTCATTACGAATTCAAAGAACCCTCGAAACTGAGCAACAGAAAACCTGATCGGATTTCTAAACTGCTGAACCTTATGAAGTCTTTTCTAGCTTTCAATGGTTTTCTAACAATATATTGACAACAACAAAAATACGTCTTTTTGTATCGACTGCTCCCTATAAGGTCATATCAAATTTTTTGGAAGAAGGTCATGCTAATCAAGGACTGGTGAAACAAGATTGAAAAAAGCAGGGAGCCATAGTGAATGCAGGCACCACTCGACACCTTTTTAATGCTCATTTGGGTTTGAACTCATGAAAAACTGGGGATGGGAGAATATGATGCGTGGAATGAGGAAGAATGAGCGAGTTATGTTTTAAGATTTTTTAATAGTGTTGCGAAAAAGGATAGAGAAGAAGATAAGGAGAGCTAAGGGTAGCAAGAACTAGAGAAAAAGAGAGGAAACTATCAAGGGAGGAAAAGGAAGAGAAAGAAAGAGAGAGTGGGAGAGAGATAGAGAAAGAGAGGAGGAGAGAGAGACATTATATGAATGTTAAAGTAAACCCATTAGCGAATAATATATGTCCTTGACTCAATCAGTCTTCTTCTATGACTCAACATTTCAACTCCTCTCTTTTTCCTTCGTCTTAAAGTGCCAAACAAGGCCACTTCATAGGTCATAGACCACCAATTACGGATGAGAGAGCAGGCGGTAACAAGAGAATATAGGACAAGAAGTGATCTCCACTTGAGAATGAGACGGTTCGCTAATCTATTGGACGGAACTCGAACTTACTCTGAAACTCGGTTACTTACTCAATTACATACTTCAAAGCTATTTTTCGGAAAGGATAAATTGTAACAGATGAGAACAAAAAAATTCACTCTGGAGAGAGGTGTCCCGGGTAATATAGTGGTTATTATCCGCGTCTGTCACATGCGACACCTGGGTTTAATTCCCGGCCCGGGAGAACATTTCGATGAGCTCTGAAATTGTTCTGTGCAATTTTCTTTTTTTTAAATCTCTTTTCTGAGAACTTATCGTCGGGGAAAAATTATTGGTCTACCATTTAAAAAGAAGTGTCACAAAATAAAATAGTAACGTACACCAAATAAAATGGTACCATCCACCAAATAAAATGTTACCATCCACCAAATAAAATACTTACCTCAACCAAATAAAATGCTTACCTCCACGAACTAAAACGCTTACATCCACCAAATTTTGTGGGCGCGTCCACCAAATTTTTTTCTTGTGAACATCACCACGGCATTTTTTCTCAACTGAAACTGTGCTACCCCAATTTAAGCGTCGCTGCACTCTCCAGGTTACGAAACTTAATTCTTAAAAAAACTTTTTTGTGATAACGAAAAAACACTTTATTTTTCAGAACGTCAACCTAGTTAATTGAATGATAGATACGATTTTTAAATCATCTCTATTTATAAATTTTATCTGAAACAAAACATTCAACAGAATAGTGGAAAAAACCATACAGGTTGGTGTCAGGTGAGAAAAAAAATGCCGTGGAGAAGTTCACAAGAAAAATAAATTTGGTGGACGTGCCCACAAAATTTGGTGGATGTAAGCATTTTATTTGGTGGAGGTAAGCATTTTATTGGGTGGATGGTATCATTTTATTTGATGTACGTTACTATTTTATTTGGTGACACTTCTTTTTAAATGGTGGACCAATAATTCATGCCCCTTATCGTCTTCTTCCATATTCGATAACAATGTATTTCGAATTGAAGTATTTTAAAACTGTAAAACTGAGAACAAAAACAATATAAAAATTTTGAAAAAGAGGTTAGGTAAGGAATGTTGTAAACTGACATTAGCTGTGGAAATCTAACGACGGCAAAAATTCTCCCGGGCCGGGAATTGAACCCGGGTCTCGCATGTGACAGACGCGGATACTAACCACTATACTACCCGGGACACAGCCAATTTGTTCAATTTACCGATTGTATCTGGATATTTTTTTGTATCTACTGACAGCCTATATTCTGTATGTATCGGCAGCCTATATTCTGAACCTGCACATGTTATTAGTGGGGTTCCTCAAGGTTCCTTAACACATTCTTCTCTTTTCTCGTCCTCCTGAGCGGTTGCCATGTAATCAATGACTCGCCACTCTTCACTTCCCCCTTCGAATTTCTCTTCTCATAAGAAACCGTCTAGTAACTCCCATTGGAAATCGCCAATTACCTCTACAGTTCTCTTCTCGCTTCTGCACCTCAATTGCTCTGTCATCTACTCGCCTTTTTACCATTTCAACGCGATTTTTTGAAAGACTCAGCGTAATAAAAACTCATCATCCATAGGCCCTATATTGTTGTTCATTGATGATATCAAAAAGTTAGTCCCTGAAACTATTCGATTCAGCATATTTGCGGACGATGTTAAACTTTTCGCACAAGTTCCCTTAAACTCAGAAGATTTGCAAATTGCCATCAATAACATTTTTGATTGGTGTACTGAATGGAACATGTCTCTATCAACATATAAATGTCAAGTTTTACACTCAAGCAGGTAAGTCACGTTGTTTACTTACGCTATTGATGTAATTCCCCTGATTAAAGCCAACAATGTCAAAGACTTAGGAATCGTTATCATTGAAGACTTCAGTTTTAATGATCATATTAAGAAGACTTGCAATAAGGCATCCTCAACTTCAAATCGCCTTCAAGACTGAATCATTATAGAGATGCTTATGCTAGCTTTTAATGTGTACGTCAGACTATTCTTAGAATACGGAACATATATTTGGTCACCTACTTCTAAATACTTCATTAGTGAAGTTTAAAAATGTTTAGAGAAATTCTACAAAAAGATTACTATTAAGATGTGGCCAATCAAAGCTGTCTTATTCTCAAAGAATGTACATAGCTACTCAAAACTGAGTCATTGGAGTATCGAAGAGCGTTTCGGGATATATGTTTCTTGCACAAGTTCCTACACAATTTATTTTATATCGATTTTTATTTTCTGTACATTGTCTCTCCTTCTATTCACAATACAATGCAAACACATTCTCTTCAAATTCGACTTCCTATTGTTTATCTAACTAAAATTTCTACCTTCGATCCAAGATCTTTATCAACCTGGAACTATCTTCCTAATGAAGTCATCTTAATTAAGAACGCCTGACAGTTCGCTGATACTGTTGCTGCCCTCAGAAATTCTGCTGCCAAATCCTAGTGTTGAAGATTAAAAAGCGAGGAAATTAGCATTTAAATTTTTTTAAATCTTTTTTTTGGAATCTCTTTCACATAGAGAAAAAATGATCAATTTTTGATAAATTTTCTGAACAATATAAAGGGGGACGATGTGGTCAATGTCCTTTATATTGTTCAGTCTGTGGTAAACCTCGCCCTAACTCGCGAATTGCGAAACTGTTTACGTGTGGTCACTAAAATTGTTCACTTGCAAAAAAAGTGTGCAGTATTAAACCTCGCCCATAACTTGCGAGCTGTTTCGTTCTTGTTTTTCATAGCCTTTCTTGACTTTTTTCCTTCTATTCACAATACAATGCAAAAAATTGTATGTTTATAAATTATATGGAATGGAATGAACACTTTAAATCAACAAACAACTTTTATTTCAACAAGCGTGATAAAATCGTTATCGGAATAACCAAAGGAAAATATTTCATAACAATCTCATATGGTTTTTCCTTCGTGATCATTTGGTGCCAGAAGAATACATCAGGTGGATACAAATTAAATTATATATGTCTTTATCTCCACAGGATGACTTGTTGAGGTCATCACTTACGTGGTATGACAAAAGAGCTTCACAATCAAAAGCGAGCAACAACAAAAAAATGAATCGAATACTGAATGGAAGGGAGAATGGGGACACAAAAAAGAAGAATTAAAAATTAAAAATTGAGGAGGGGGTAAATGGGCAACTCTCAATTCATAGTCAGGAAACGTGGCAAGTCGACGATGGTTTGCAGGTCTATGCTCTGTAAAATATATGAAAATTCTTCAATAGTCGTCACATTAGGATGATTCTACGCGACCTTATTCCATAAAGTTATCGACCTCAAAAAGAAGAAATTTGAGTGCTTGAACTTTTTAACCGAGGAGAGTCTCAAACGAGATGTTCTTAGTGAGGTTCGTAAGTTGAGGTTACTTCTGTACACAACTAGACTTTTGCATGTTATACAATCGAATTTTCCGTTGAGTATTCTGAGCAAGAAAAGAAGATCTAGTCGAATTCTTCTTACAATTAATGAATCTAACTCAAAGTTACACTTCTTCCTCCAGTCATTTCATTCCTTTCGTCATGAAGTAACTTTGATTTAAACAAAGTCTCCCATGGAATTTGCATACACATGTAGGCAACGACTGTTTATCGGGTAGCAACGACTGTTTATCGGGTTTACAACGCGGACTGGCCGCCACAACACAAAACAATTGAAATCACATGGTGAAAATAATAACAATAACACGATAACGCATACTTTAACTTCAAACATCCCATATCATCGAAGAAAACATCAGCTTCACCATATATATTGAACTAAATCTGAAACGTTAGAAAAATTTTATTCTAGTGACCCCAATACTCAAATAGAAAGTCCCCTCCTTGAGACTCCTCCAAGTCTTTTCTGTGAGGTGCCAGTTCTTCAGCTGACATCCATCTGCCTCTTTCCTGGACCTGCTCAAGTGTGACTCCTCCCTTCACCGACGCGGTAACGCCTGCAACTCGGAGCGAATGCGGGTTGATGGAATTGACCCCCGCTCCGAGACACGCGCGTTTTAGTTTCTCCAGAACAACGCTGCTGCCTCCGAAATGCGAAGCAGGGCCCCGAACGCTGCTGTCACAAAAACCCGCTAGCGCATCTCAAAACCCGCTAGCGCATACTTGAAATAATTCATTCTCCAAGTTGATTGTGTAGCCCAGCCAGATACCCACCTGGTGTGGATGACATCTACTCTTCTCTTGACAAATTTCAGCACCTAAACACACCAGATCCTCTCTTATTTAGTTGATTTCTTCTTGAAACTGTTCTTCTTAATTAGCCAGGATTTTATCATCATCCAGGTAAAGCGCGCCTGAAATTCCTTGCTTCATCCACCACCAAACTATTGTCCTGAACACTAGTGAAAAGATTAGGAGCGGGGCTCAATCCAAATGTCATGGCCTTGAATAGATATGCTTTCACATCGCATAGAAAGCCAACGAAACCAGTCTCTTTTTCATGAATGGCGATATTATGGTGACCCGTGGCGAAATCAAACGTTGTCATGTAACCTTGGTGAGGAAGTAAGAGCCAGATAGTTCGAACATCATAATACGCGAACTTGGTTCTGCTCAGATTCTCACCTGAGCGAACCACCGCAAGTGGCGAAATTTCAACTTATTTCGACCTTCCACTATTGCTCCACTGCAAATTCACTTCCATACTTCTGCCACCACAGAATCGGCTTTCTCTTGAGCTGACGCTCTATTTCAGGATCCGGCTCGCTTATTGAGAGCTACGTTCCCTTGGTAGACCGTAAAGACCCATCATTTCGCTACCCAAAGGTTCTTCGTGAAATGTACTCTAAGCTGAAACGTATCTCTAAGAAATCCCCTTATTCTCATTTTTGTATAAGGAAATCTGCTGTATTCGATAAGATGTTGCATAGCTTTGAATATGATCAGGAAGCTAAACTTATACTGCGAGGAAATCAAAAGTCCTTTTTCGCTGCCTGTAGAAATCGTTTAAGTATGAATGTCAACCTAGCCATTCCTACTCTGTTAGATAATCAGAGGCAAAAGATAATATTGTCATCGGATAAGGCGAATGCCTTTTCTGAATACTTCGCTTCCGTGTTTTCCGAACCTATCCATGGTCCATTAAGAAATCCATCCTGCACTAGAGAAATTGAGAGGATGAGTGTTGATTGTATTACTGAGGAAATGGTTTTGAAAGCCCTTTCATCTCTTTCAGCCAAATGCACTACCTCTCCCGACGGGATACCAAATATCCTTTTGAAGAAATGTAGATTCGCTCTTGTGAAACCTTTATGCATTTTATTCAATAACAGTCTGCTTTCTGGCTCAGTGCCTTCTATTTGGAAGCGATCAATTGTTAAACCAGTACACAAATCTGGTTCTCGCAATCTGTTAAATAATTACAGACCTATATCGTTATGTTGCTCGTTATCCAAGACTATGGAAAAAATCGTTTTCGCCTTAGTTTATTCGTATTTAGAAGAATCAAAGCTATTGTCTCCATATCAAGCAGGTTTTAGAGCGAGAAAGTCTACCGTAACATCTTTGGTAGAATCTCATTCTTTTGTTGTTGATTCTTTGGCTCAAGGTTTTTCAGTTGATGTTATTTTCCTCGATATTCGTAAAGCGTTCGATACTGTAGATCATAGGCTGCTTTTATATCAGGTTCATTCGTTCGGTATCTCCTCTAATATTGTCAACTGGCTTAGTAGCTATTTAAGTAATCGAACTCAATCAGTCTTAATCGATAATGTGCTATCTCAGCCCATGCATGTTATTTCAGGTGTGCCTCAAGGCTCTTCCCTTGGTCCTTTACTATTCCTTATGTATATTGATTCAGTGAAGGAAGCGATACCTCCTAACCTTCGATTCGGTTTGTATGCAGACGATATAAAAATTATGGGTCGTGTTCCCTCTTCTAGCCATGATATCCAAGTCGCTCTTAATCTTGTTACCGCTTGGTGTTCGGAATGGAACTTGTCTTTGTCGACATCTAAATGCAGTGTTTTGCATTTAGGACCCCGAAATCCTTCTGTTGTATACCGTATAAATGGTCTCCCCTTAACTGTTGACGAGATAGCTAAAGATCTTGGTGTCATTATTTCCGATGAATTCTTGTACAAACACCATATTGTCGATAAGTGTAAGAGAGCTTCCGCTGTTGTCAACATGTTATTTAAAGCTTTTAAATCCCCTTCCATTTCTCTGTTGACATCTGCTTTTAAAATCTATGTCCGACCCATTATCGAATACGCAAGTGAGTTGTGGAATCCATCTTCCTCGGGCCTTGTTGGACAGATGGGCACGCAGGCCACGAGAGGGGAGCTTTACCACTCTCTATTATACGAGGATTTTTTCGTTCGTAGATTGAAAGGTTTATATATGCAAACCTGTGAGCGCCGACGAAATAATTCATTTCAACCACTTTCCTCCTCATGCGTGCCTGCAGATCCAATTCATCTCTCGTCAGATCCCTGAGAAAAAATGGACGACGTTTCGAGTCTTCAGTTCTTGGAATGCAGGAGCTGAAGTGATAGAGCAGAAACTCTCTTGTGTTGGCATTTTTCACTTTGACCTTGAGAATACGTGGTTTATCACCCTTTTGTGCACCGTTTCTCCACACTCTAATGAGGATGTCTGTCCGTATTCCACCTTTCTCAAGAACACTCTGATAGATCGTTTTGTGCCTTGTTCTACCGAACAAGGTGAATTAGATAAGTATCCTTTGAAGCTGCGAAGGATGTATGACAAGCTTCAACGCGCATCGCTTCGTTCCCCTAATTCCGTTTATAGCAATACTCTATCTACCAAATTTTCTGAAGAACTATATGCATTTCAAATGGAGAGAGAAGCCAAACTTGTGGCAAAAGGAAACCTAAGACGTTTTTATTCTGAATGTCGAAGTCGTACAAAAGGCCGTAACATTGTGATTCCCTCTTTAGTAGACCCAGTAGACCCTTCTGGTTTGCCAGTCCATACTTCGTTGTCTAAAGCTAACGCCTTCTCACAATATTTCTCTTCTGTTTATTCTACACCTCGCAGTATTATACCTAATACCGATGTATCAACTTCCACACATATGCAATTCGATGTCATAGATGTAGATATGATACTTAAAGCTTTGAATCAATTGAAATATAAATGCAACACATCTCCGGATAATATACCTAATATAGTAATTAAAAAACTTCGATTTGTTCTTCTCAAGCCCCTCTCTATTCTATTTAACAACTCTTTACTAGTCGGAAAAGTTCCCTCTCTTTGGAAAACTTCTATTATTAAACCAATCTTAAAGTCTAAATCTACAGCGGATCAATTGTCTAGCTATCGCCCCATTTCCCTAACTTGTTCAATGTCCAAAGTGATGGAAAATGTTATAATAAGTCAATTAGATGCCTACTTGAAGCAAAATGATCTACTGTCTCCCCATCAATTTGGTTTTAGAAACAAAAGGTCAACTGTGACTTCATTGGTGCAATCTCATTCCTATTTCGCTGATATACTCTCCCATGGTAAAGCCGTCGATGTTATTTTTCTTGACATATCAAAGGCATTCGATACAGTAGATACTATATTATTACTTCTTAAACTAAAAAAGTTAGGAATCTGCGGTAACCTCATTCAATGGATTGCGGACTACTTGACTGGTAGAATTCAGACTGTATGTGTTGACAATGAATTCTCTAGCTCATCTTCTGTTACCAGCGGTGTACCACAAGGTTCAGCTATTGGACCGAAACTGTTCTTACTGTTTATTGATGACATAAAACATGTAATTCCTCCCAATGTAAATTATACTATCTACGCCGATGACATTAAATTATTTAGTGAAGTACCAACTTTTTCGTCTGACCTCCAAACTGCCATAGACAATGTATTCAACTGGTGTCAACAGTCCAATCTCAAACTATCAGCTCAAAAATGTATAGTTTCGCATCTTGGTATTAACCCCATGCAAAATTATCAGCTAGATCGTCATACAATGGCCAACTCTTCCGAAATAATAGATCTAGGAGTTGTCTTTTCGAGTAATCTATCTTGCAATAAACAAGTCGAGCATGTCTGTAAGAAATCTACAAACCTCGCCAATCTCTTTTTGCGCGCGTTCAAAACCAATTCTCTGGTTGTATTAACCCGTGCTTTCGTTACTTATATTCGTCCGATCCTCGAATACAGCTCGGTTGTATGGTCACCTACAGCGATTGGCTTAGTTAAGGACCTCGAAAGAGTACAGAGAAATTTCACTAAAAGAATCTTGGCTAGGAAAGGACTTACCCGTCTAGTTTACTCTGAACGTTTAAAAATGTTAAATTTAGAATCTCTTGAATATCGTAGGGTTGTTTCTGATTTAGTTTTTATACATAAGAGAGTCCACGACTACTCAGAGTTCGACTTCTCTCGTTTATTTACTATAGCTCCTCTTACTAGAGCTATTAGAAATACCCATCCATTAAGAATCGCCTTACCATATGCTCTAAACTCCTTTAGGTTTTCTACGTGTGCTTCTAGGTCGATCACTATTTGGAATTGCTTACCTAGCGAAGTAGTATGTAATCATTCCAGCGAAGTATTTATGAATAAACTCAGAAAACTACCGATAAATTGTATTTTACCCGAGCCAATTGTCTGCGACTAAGTTAAACTAGGAAGAACACTTTTTGTAGACACACTGCCACTGTAATACAATTCTTTCCTAGTAGAATCATAATCCATGTTTAATTTGTGATCATTAAATGTTGAAGTGAAACTATTTTTGTGTACATGGAAATAAAGAATTGAATTGAAAAAAAAAACAAAAAAAAAAACACTTCAATGAACAACTGATCATCTTTCTCATCTCCACCCTCGGGAAGCCTCTCGATAACTACATTCTCGCTTTTTCGGCAATCCGAGGGATAGATAGCAAAGATTTGGCTTCAGAATAAAGGTCGCTACAATTTAATTCCTTTGGACAACTCGGTGGAAGACGAAGAGATGGCTCTTCAGGTCGAGAATTCTCATGACCTGTAGTTCTGGATGGAGAAGGCATCGTCCGCTTTGGAAGAGAAAAGGATCTGGGAGAGGACGAATTAACTCGATCTGGAACAGAAGGAGAATGATGATGCATGTTATGAAGTAATGCATTTTTCTCAATCATATCCAACATTTTTAATTCTAGTTCCTCAATACGCTTTGTGAGACGAGTATTTTCTGTGTTCATTGCCTTCATTGCTCTTTCCAAAGTCACACTCATTGTGTTTTCAAAATTCGTGTTCAGAGAGGCTGTGATTTTCTCGACAATCATATCAATTGTGGAGGACTCCTTACCATTGAGTAGTAGATCATTGACAGCTATTGAACTGCCCTCGTCCTGACCTTCGACAGCTGTCTTTTTCGTCTGTGTACCTCTTCTCGTGTTGACCATGCTTGAGAGAGTAGAGTCGTAGGCAGAATGAGAAGATTGTGTAGAGAGTTTTGAAAGGAAAGGAAACGAGGCAAAGTCGCCCGAATCGAGAAGGCTGGAAAGAAACGGAGAATAAAACTGGAAGACAGAGTATAAAAAGAAAGAAGAAAAAGAAAAAGAAAAAGAAGAAGAACGCTCTAGAGCTCTGTAACTGAACACTGTGCAGCTACACCGTCAACTTCTCTTTTAGAAGTTTTGGATCTCTGATGACGCTTTGTTTTACGGAAGTCAGTGACCTCCTGGAGTGCTTGATGGAATTATTCAATGAGCACTCAAACGCTAGGCCAACAGACAGAAGTCGTGCCTGCTCAGGCTAATCTGGCACGACACGCAAAGCGGGATAAGAGACTGTGGAAAAATAGATTTAAAAGTAGAGCAAAGGAAGAGCGACTGGCCTTTGCGAGAAAATCAACGGGAATTGAAAATTAACGGGAGGCGAAATCTGTCCACTGTTCTTTCTTGGACCTAGAAAAGGTCTTTGACAGGATCCCCCATGATCTCATATGGTTTTCCCTTCGTGAAGAATACATCAGGTGGATATAAATTATGTATGCCAACCCAAGGAGCGTCGTTAGGTCACCAGCAGGAAATTCTGAGCCATTCCAAATTTCTGTCGGAGTTCATCAAGGATTCACACTCTCGCCTTTGCTGTTCATCTTAGTCATTGACACAATAACCAGAGATCTCCAGCGAGACCCACCGGAGACACTCCTGTACGCCGACGACATCGTCTTAAGCTCAGAGACAAGAGAAGATCTCGAAAGTCAAGTGGTAAAATGGAATGATCGCTTTGCGGAGTACGGACTACGACTAAATGTATTGAAGACCGAGTATCTTGAAGCTGGAACAACGAGTACAATCCAAGACTCAAGCTCCATAAAAGTACACAACACTGAGCTACGGAAAGTCGAGCACTTCAAGTATTTGGGTTCTCAAATATCCACAGACGGGGACCCAACAGCCGCTTTCAGTGCCAGAATCAACGCAGCATGGCTCAAATGGAGAGAATCGACTGGTATCCTATGCGACAGACGCATGTCTGATCGACTGAAAAGTAAGATCTATAAATCAGTCGTACGACCAGTTGCTCTATATGGACTCGAATGCACTCCTTTAACAGCAAAAACCCAGCAGATGCTCCATGTAATGGAAATGAAGATGTTGAGATTGAGCCTCGGAGTCACCCGGAAAGACATGTTTCGCAACGAAACGATAAGAGCTCGTTGCCCAATTACCCGAAAAAACTCAGAGAGTCCAGGCTTAGGTGGTACGGCCACATGCTGATATCCAATCCAGACTCCGTTCCCAAGTCTGCTTGGAACATAGAAATCCAGGGTAGAAGACCAAGAGGTAGACCGAAGCTTAGATTGAGAGACACCATAGAACAAGACATGACGGCTATCCGGCTGATAGCCGAAGACGCCTCGAATTGTATGATGTGGCGAAGTGCTATCTACAAAGCGGACCCCACTCTTCAGCGGGAATAACGCTAGGAAGAAAAAGAAGTAATGAAACTTTTTTTGATGCGAAAACACGAAATCTTCCTCGTTGAAATTAGAATACGGCTTAGTTAAAACATACTGATAAATATATATTGTTCATTTCCTGCACTCTCAGTGCGCGTGGAACCTTATTATTGGTGATCATTTTTTTCTGTTTGTGAAATAGAGAAAAAAACAAGTCTCAATCAATTGTTTATTGACTCGCTTTTCACTTTTTACTTTTCTCCAGGCACAGTTGAAAAGTTTTGAATGGTTTCAAATTGATAAGTAGCTGCAAGGTCTCAAAAAACTAATCCAAAGCGTTCGGGCAATGGCAATAACCCACACGATGCATCATGGGGGCGTGTCACAATTCCGCGAAGTGGGTGATAAAAGAGTGTTATAAGAAAGAGCAAGTAAGAAAAGGAAGAGACCGTGTGATGAAGAAGTGTAAATCTATTTGAATTTTGCGGTTGATTATAATTAATAAGCTGCAACGAGTGGCTTCAAAGTGTTTTTTTATATTGACTCCTACTGTCGCTAACTTTCCTCGCAGTGAAGAAACCATGAGGTCATTCTGTACAATTGATTAACAATCAAGCTATCATAACAGATAATTCTCCAGTACTTATTGAAACTTCTTTCCTTATACAAAAAACCTTAGATATCACTTGTATAAACAACACTTGTTCTTAATACATGAATCTGCATACATATTATATAACATCACGCCTTTTGTTCTACATCCAGATCCTGATTCGATTATGACACCCTGAAATGCTGAACGCTATGAACCTGAAAATCTTATTCTCAATTTGGGATTACAGTTACCTCTACATACAAGTAGTGCTTCTTCATGAATTACCGACACTTTGTACCGCGTCACTTTGTATACGACACTTTGTACCCGGCACTTTGTACCCCGTCACTTTGTACCGCGACACTTTGTACCGCGTACGGCCTCGTTAGCTAAGCCGTACGGCCTCGTTAGCTAAGCCGTACGGCCTCGTTATCGTAAACTTTTACTAAGCCTAAGCGTTTTTTAATGTAAAAATATGTTTTAATGTAAAAATAAAACGCGCGGCCTCACTCAAGTCGCGGTACAAAGTGTCGTGGTACAAAGTGTCGCGGTACAAAGTGACGGGGTAAAAAGTGTCGGGTACAAAGTGTCGTATACAAAGTGACGCGGTACAAAGTGTCGTGATACGCTTCTTCATGGGCCGATTTCCGTTACACTTCCGTTAACCGAGTGATTAACCTACATATATATTACACGCACTTCTCTTCTATCGAGCAGATGTCTTCTTTTCTATCTGCTCACACAAATATTCGAGCAACCCAAACAATAAAACAATAATAGTTCATTATAAAACATCTCTTTGTTTGCGCGACAAAAAGCCGAACGACTTTGTGATTTGCACTACTCACTTAAAAGCGGGATATCAGTTAATGCATTTCGTTCTAAATTGCTTTATCGCTCAGAAAATGCGCAATTTTTTATCGCTCAGAAAATGCGCATTTTTTATTTGATTGCACACACCCGGGTTTATTAAAGATCTTGGATTGATAACTTCAGAGAACCTTTCTTTTTCTTATCATATTACTGACATAGTTAATAAAGCCACCAAACGTGTAAACTTTCTTTTTATAACAATAAAATCGCTTAATCCTATAGTTTTAATTCATGTTTATAAAGCTTACATACGTTCTATTTTAGATTATGCTTCTCCTGTATATGATCCACACTTGTTATACGAAAAGCGCATGCTATAAAATGTTCAGTATCTGTTTTTAAGACGCCTTTTCTTGCGCTGTAATATAACTAGAGACCCGCAGTGGAATTTTAGTGTGCCCTAGAAAACCTTTCAACGGAGCTTAAGTTACAACGCACCAAAAACACGGGCTTGAGTTTTCGAAATTCATTTTTCCATTTTTACGTTTTAATTCGTCCAAACTTTCAGGTAAATTCACCGATTCCTTCTTTTTTCGAAGGAGAATTATTTGGAGCATCTCATAAGAGAGAAGAAGGGATGACTTCGGATACAGGTAACAGTTTTTTTGATTCTAAAGTTTACATTTAATAAAGAATATTTCTCGAAAACTTGACATGCTAATTTTTTAACTTTGAAGTCGTAGCATAGAGCCGGGTGCGAAGAAGATTCTCCCAAAAAATTAGAAAAAAATAAGTTTTCGCGATCAAGTAAAATGGGTTAGCCTATAGCGAACTATGGCGAATTTTTAACTTTAAATGAAAACCGTAACAACTTTTTCACTTTTTGAATAGACAGATCGAGTTTTCGGTCTTAGTTCGAGAAACCCTCCAGAATTATCAGGTTAAAAAATTAGAAAAAGTTGAGGACGCGCTTTCAAGTAAAATTATATAAGATATATTTGTTATAGACTAGCTTGTGAAAAGTTCGATTTGCAATGTTTACTGGATAGAAGACAAATAGCAACTTTTCGATTATTACATTCTATTTTGATTGGCTCATGCGATGTTTTGATCACTGATTTTTCTCTATCAAAGAATCAAATACTCATGGCCTTTCAAATCAGCCTTTTCCGCTTGTTAAAGCTAGTGACAACATTACTGCTCATTCGTTTTCTAATCGTACGTACATATCTAACAGTCAACAATATGGATGATAGTATTATTAGCATTTCTTCTGAATCATCCTCTAACCGTGTATAATTACACGTAACCGATAATTCCACGTCAGTCTTTCATATCAACATGTGTTTCTCGTCAGTTATCAGTGTGGAATTCATTTGATTTTGAAATCGTGAACGATCCTAACTGCAAGGTATTAAAGAACAATTTAAGTTGCCTGTTAACCTAGTCTTACAAAATTCTTTTGTTTCTGATAACTAAAAGCTTGTTTCTTTATTAATAGAATTTTATATCTCCCATCCCCACTCCCCTATTTGAGCAACCTTTCGCTTACACACACCGCCACTAGAAAGACAGTCCATGCATATCCGATATTGTTACTGTTCCTTGTGAACCGAAGTTAAATATAATCTGTGCAAGGAATAAAGAATGAATATAGCGACAGTTTGTTACACGCCCTTCAGCGATTTTTTTCACTTAGGCTCTTTTAAATGTATGCTGAGGCCGTAAGGCTTAAATATGAGGCCTTATAGAACAATTAGCCACAATATTTCCGTTTTATCCAGTATAATTTAGTTAATTGGGGCATAGCTGCTCTCAGCTATTAATCACTGTTTTTTGTTGTTGCTTAGGCTTAGTCAAAGGTCACGCTAAAGAGGCCGTACGACTTACGCTAACGAGACCGCATAAGAAAATTATTCGTATTATAATTTTTTTGTCGATACACTGACTAGATTTGTCAAAAAAAATAGAGAAAATGGTGTGAAAAATACAATAGTTCAAACACACTAAAGACAAAAGCCCCTGTAACAAACTGTTGTGTAACAAAGTGTGATGGATCCGTAGATCTTCTTTTATATGTGAATTGAACCAGCAACCATCCCGTTCTCACCGATGCTTTATTGACACATCTTAAAGTGAGAAACGCCCTTGTGGTAGTTTTATGGAGCATTTGTTCATTTGTCACGAAGTTAGAAATGAATGAATTTCAAAACCATAGTATCACAGAATTATCCGATGATAATCCTATTTAAGATGAGAATACACCCAATAGAATTACTACACTTTTCTCAACTGATTAGCCTATTTTCATACATTTTTCAAACTCCCGCTACAGCTTAACGTGAAGGCAATGCCTTAATAGAACGGCAGTGGAAACAGTACTTCAGACAAATGATTATGGCAAGGAGCTTCCTAATTCTGAAATACTCGACGCTGAAAAAACAATACAAATGAATGGATGAATCGGTGAGCAAGATATGATCAACAAGTAGAACTCAAAATACGAAAAAGCTTTCATTTTAGGTTATCGCTATGTCCAGCATCGAGCCGATTTCCGGATGATTAGCCCATACGTGCCGACAGAGAGGACATTGCCCCTGGAACACAGAACACATTACTCATCCAGCTGAATCACTGAATCAAATCAAACACCTAGAAAGACTTTTCACTCGTCGTGTGAAAATTTTTCGTCTACTTTTGCAACTCAAAAGCTCTATCGGCTGCAAATTGACTTTCTTTCTCCCCTTTTTAATTATTTCCCCCTGCCCAACTTTTCCTCCCCTGCTCTTATTTTTTCTTCCCTTTTTTTCCTGTTCCTCTTTTACTATCTTATTTTCCCCTCATTCTCTTCCACCTAACTACTTTCTCTTCTCTTCCTCTCCCCTTGCCGTTTTGTCTAACTCTCTTCCCTCCCCTCTATTAAGCCTCGAAACCGTAGCGAGAGGCCCATAATAAACCAGCATCACGCCTGTTTTTCGCTATATTTTTTCAAGCTATATTTTTTTTTCAACCTTCAAGCCCACAAATTTGTGAAAGCATAACAAAACACAAAATGAACTTGGAAGTACTTGCTTCGAAGTATCGTTTCGGTGTAAAAAGCGTAGCAAATGCTAATTATGGAAGCCAAAAACAAAAAGTTGAAAAGTAAAATTTTCTACCCTGCTTGAAGAGTCGACATCTCTTGCAGCTGCTCTCGACCAGCGATTCGCGCATCTGCAATTTTTTTTCTTCCACAAGTTAATGGTTATTTTGTTTTGTCATGGAGTGAATCGTCAATATTAGTTGCTCTTCATTAACTTCTGTTAAAAAATTAACCTTCGAGCTCTGCAGGGTATCTGTTTTCATTATAAAAGTAAAGCAGCGTGTTTTTTTACTGATTCGTGCTGCAAATAGAACCTATTCGTTATCCGAAAAATGGATAGAAGGGTTGGCTGTTTTCGTATGATATCCATGCAGGGTAGCGTGAGACCCTATGACGGAGATCCTCTGTTTTTTAATGGAAGGTTTAAATGGTAGTGTGAGACCCTATGACGGAGATCCTCTGTTTTTTTAATGGGGGGTTTAAATGGTAGTGTGAGACCCTATGACGGAGATCCTGTTTTTTAATGGGGGGTTTAAATGGTAGTGTGAGACCCTATGACGGAGATCCTTTGTTTTTTAATGGGGGGTTTAAATGGTAGTGTGAGACCCTATGACGGAGATCCTCTGTTTTGTAAACTCCTGAGGGGGACCCTTTTATTCAAGTTTTTGAAGAGAAATTTTTTTGCAGGTCTCGGTTGTTCTTTGCATTACAAAGGAAGACCCGCGAGTCTATGTTTTTTCTAATTTATTATTACTCCCTATTACATGAACCGAACTTAGTTAAAGGAGGCGAGATTGAACCAGTTATCTCTCAATCACTGTCCCAGAATCAGGCTGTTTCATACCACACGCAGAAAAAGTATGCATATAATCATCACTGATTACGGCAGGCAGCAGAAAGCGCGAGTGTCTGATGCGAAGAGAGGATGCAGAGAAACAAAGCCTTTATATCACGAGCAACTAATTAATCGCCGACTTTTTGCATCCAATCAATTGGAGACAATGGAGACATCCGACTGGATCGATTGGCTCCTCCTCGAAGCAGATCGTGCACTCGCCGAACGCTCCCGTTCGGATCACTCAAATACTGTTACTTAGTTTGCATTTCTTAGAATCTCTAAAATTCTCGGCAAGTCATTTAAGGAGGGACCATTTAAGGAGGTCCCTCTTTAAATGACTCAGTTTTAATAAAATTAGAAAAAAAATTTCTGTGATGTTCTAGGCTTGAACAAAAAATTGAAAAGGTGTTTGAAAAAAATTTTCTCAAAAAAATTGTATTAAAAACTTTGATTTTTTTAGAATTTTTTTGTTTTTGTTCTTTTTTATCCACTATTATAGACTCTGGAATAGTTCAGAAGCGGTTTTTGCTCGAAAGATTTGCTAAGTTTGAGCCCAAACTAATTTCAACGTTTTAGTTGAGTGTGTAAACTTCAGAGCGAGAACTAGCTTTAGAGCATAGGTTACCAAGGGGTACAAAAACCTCCCGGCCCCACGCCCGGAAAGAAAAAAATTTATTTCATGGGTTTTCTTCTTTTTACGTTCATAAGCTTTTATCCAATGCAGATATATTTCTGTTTTATGGTGTTTGATGAAGTATGTAGCAGTCTATTCATGATTACATTTCAGTTGAAAAGTAACGGTCGAAAAATCAATAATAATAAAAAAAATCTTTCCATTACCGCTCGGCTGGAAACTGCAACGTTTTTCATCACTTACCTAGAAAATAAATCTAAGAAAAAACATTAAGGAATCGAATTTTTACAAAAAAACAATTATTTACTTCTCACCCCTCCACCCGCTAAATTTTTTTCGACTAATTCAAGTGACCTATGCTATAGAGCAAGGCTGGCTTAAAATCGTGGTTTAAAAAAAAGGCTTTAAAAAAACCAAAAAAGTTTCTGAGCAATTTTATAGTATGTAATATATGTAATACTTGGAAATTACAACAAAAAATTGAAATCTTTAGCCCAATTTTTTTCTTCTTCCGAAAAATGTTTTGTTCAAAGCTAAAACATCACAGAAAAAATATCAAAACTGATTCTGCTATGGAGGGACCACAATATATAACCTCTGCCCGATTCTCTCCGCTCTTCTCTGCAGAGTTTCAGAAACAGCGATAAAGAGAAAAAGTAGGACGAAAAGTAAGGCGAAAACCTCATTCTCCTGAGACTTTTGTGTTGTGGTTCTTTGTGAAACCCTGTACGAAGTAAAACCAATTCATGCTTCAGTTATTTCCAATGTAAATTACCAAAGTTTCAGTCAATTGTTATTTAAAACTAAAACCTTCTTGGGACACCCACCTTCGGAGTCAGTGATATTATCTTCTTGCTCTCGCATTTGCAGTTCATCATCACTCAACTGCAAAACTCTCCGTTGATTTCAATCAAGAGTTCATTAGTCATTTTGCCTTTTTTGTGGCGGTTCTAAGTGATCTCAAATTAGAAAGCCTTAAATTACCAATAAGAAGTTTTTTTCCATTTCAAGTTGAACCCCCTCGCTATAGAAAGAGATCATGTACTAACTTTCTGAAAATTATTGAAAATCTATTTAAGTGGAGCGGCTCCAGGGGTTAAATGGTTACCGGACCAGCTATGTTCACCCACATTCTCTGTTCACCCACATTCTCTCTGTTCACCCACATTCTCTGTTCACCCACATTCTCTGTTCACCCACATTCTCTGTTCACCCACATTCTCTCTGTTCACCCACATTCTCTGTTCACCCACATTCTCTGTTCACCCACATTCTCTGTTCGCCCACATTCTCTGTTCACCCACATTCTCTCTGTTCACCCACATTCTCTGTTCACCCACATTCTCTAGTCTGTTCACCCACATTCTCTAGTTTATTCCCACTCTCTCACACTCGCGTTTATCGAAATGGCGTCATCACCACCATCGCTGGAAATAGCAACTGTTCCTCTTCCATTCATCTGTGCTCTTCTGAAAGACATTGTTCATCAAGCCACCGCTCCTCTTCATCTAGCCATTGCTGCTCAATCTGTGCAAATTAATCATCTTCAGGAGATGCTTCTTGAAACAAACAAATCGCTCTCTCCAGCATATCTTCGACCTCATATCTAATCGGCAGTTGTGGAGTCCACATTGAGGGACAAAGATATGCTGACTGGTAAAGCTAAAAAGGCAGTCCTTCTTCGTCTACCGGAGAAAAGCAACGAAGAAGACACTCAAAGACACGACCACGAGACTATTGTACAACTACTACGAGACCTCCAATTGCCAGACTTCACTCTAGCGTTTGAAGAAGGAGACATATGACATCATCGTCACCCGGAAGGCGCTCCTCGTCATCCATCTGCGACTGGCAGGCCAATCAAGATCAACTTTGTCGATAGCTCATCGAAAGAAAAGTTTCTCAAGCGCGTCAGAGAAATGAAAGGATGTCTTCCCCCTGGCTGCTACATACGGTCCGATCTATCACCAGCTGAGCTTCTAGCAGAACGGGATTGTGTAAGGCACTCTCGGAACCCCTTTCTGCCGCCCGCCAAAGTCGTTGATGCTCATCTGGAACCACATGGACAAACTTGGCGAGTACAACACAACAAATATCCGGCAGCCATCCAGTCTGTTGTAGCTCGTGGTTCTCCTCCAGTTTCTTCCCTCCGCGTCTCACCTCTGAAGTCCAAGACTATGTCTACAGAAGCTCCTCGGCTGACTAATCTCTACTCCTCTTCGATTGCATCTAAGGCTGCAACCACCAAACCTGTCAAGAAATTGACCATTCAACCTACATCTCAGCCTGCCCAATCAATCATCAGAAGTACACGAACGAGGAAAGTTACTCGGCCAGCTCGGTTTTCCTCGTCCTCTAAGTAGGACAGAAGGGAAGAAAGTTCCTCCAATACGCTGCTATTCATTCAATGCTCGTTCCATCAAAAACAAGCTCTATGATCTATATCACATTCTGCGCTCCCCCGCTCCTGAAATTGTCTTTATCTGTGAATCATGGCTCTCCCCTTCCGACCCTGACTCTCTCCTAACTGATGGCCTCCCCTTCCTTGTCTTTCGGGCGGATCGTCCCTGCGAAGAAAGAGGCGGTGGAGCAGTTCTTGTCGTCCATGAGAGTCTTTCTCCGGTTTTTGTTTCTTGTTTTGTTCAAAACTCGATAGAATGTATTGCTGTTGATATTTACCCTAACCACAAGTTTTCATTCCCGTTTCCTTCACTACGCCTTTTGTCATGTTATCGCTCTCCTAACTCGACTGCTGATCGCCTTAATCTATTTACTGACTTTTTGATTACTCACAGCACTTTACCTTATCCAACAATAATCTGCGGAGACCTCAATCTCCCTAACATAACGTGGTCAAATCTCTCTGCTCCTGTTAATTGCTCAGTGTCTAACCATTTTTTGCAATACTTTTCTGATCATCACTTAACACAGTTTGTTACTTCTCCAACTCGAATTTCTAACATTCTAGACTATGTTTTTTTGTAATTATACTAACCTTATTACCAAATGCTCCACCTCTCCCCCTTCTCTACTAGTGATCATCTATCCGTTTCCTTTCATATATCAAAGTCATGTATCTCATTTCGCAATGTCCCAACCTCGTATCAACCGCAATGCCGACTGGAACATGATTAACAATGCTATTTCTTCTGTTAACTGGACTATCATCTTCTCTTCTCTCACAATTGACCAATGTGTAGAATATCTAACAGATTTTCTCCGCTCTATCATTATTGATCATGTCCCTCATTCAAAACCTAAGAAACCACATCTTCAATATCTCGCCAAAATTCGTAAACTCTTCAGCTTTCTTCAAAGAAGTAAGAAGCGTTCTCCTCTTTGCTCAGTTACTACCAGAAATTTTTTTTAAAAAATTCGAATGCAAACGCGAAGACTCACTTTTCCTACCCAAAAATTACAAATTATTTTACCGAGTCATTGCAAATCGTACCAAATCTAAGAACTTTCCCACTTCTCTGATTGTAAATGGTGTACCTGTAACTTCTTCTCTAGAACGTGCTAATGCATTTGCTGATCTGTTTTCAACTTCAAATCCTGAACCCTTCCTCTCATCCACCTTTGTACCATCTATTCCGTCGATATCCACAAGATCATCTCTCATCTTCGCCCCAAACTCAATACATCTCCTGACCACATACCCAACTTACTCTTGAAAATGTGTGGCTTGACTATTTCAATACCCCTCTCTATAATTTTTTCCAATTGTATGACTACTGGTTATTACCCGCATAAATGGAAGTCGTGTATAATTAAGCCAATTTTTAAGAAAGGAGTTAAATCTGAAGCCAATAACTATCGCCCCATTACTCTTGTCTCATCCCTCTCTAAGGTTTTTGAAAAACACATCTTCAACCTTATCTACGAGCATTTTGAGCTGAGAAATATTCTGAATCTTAACCAGTCTGGATTTCGTACCTAGCGTTCTACTGTATCATCTCTGGTTCAAGCACACTCTGTATACCTTTCATTCATATCCAGGAAGCGTTCCTTTGATATTTGCTTGATCGATTTTTCTAAAGCGTTTGACTCTGTAAACCATAGGGCACTTCTCTACAAACTCGGTTGTTATGGCATTAACTCCTCTCTCCTTTCTCTAGTGCAATCTTTCCTCTCTGACAGGTCATTCCGCGTGCAAGTTGATGATTCATTTTCTGACAAACAATTAGTTTCTTTGGGAGTTCCTCAGGGTAGTTCATTAGGACCTCTGTTGTTCACTATTTTTATAAATGATATCGTTGATCTTCTTCCCTCCAACGTATTCTGTTTCCTATATGCTGATGATGTCAAGATATTTTCCGATTGCCCAAAATCTTTGCAATCGGCTCTTGATAAGATTTCTGATTATTCATTAACCTGGTCTCTCACTATTTCTCATCCTAAATGTTCCATCACACATTGTGGCCCGAGTAACATCTACACTATATATACCTTAGGTGAGTATAATCTACCGTCTCAGTCTATGGTGAAAGATTTAGGAATATACTACATATGATGCATCGCTCACTTTCTCTCGTCACATTGATATTGTATCTAGTAACGCCACTAAGGCAGTCAACACGCTTCTTCGCTCATTCAAAACGTCCTCTGTACAGGTACTCTTGAGAGCATACAAAACCTATATCCTTCCTCTTCTAGAATATGGCTGCGAGCTCTGGTCTCCCACTTCCATTGGACTCGTCAACGATTTAGAGCGTGTCCAAAGAAATTTTACTAGACGTGTCTTCGCCAGAGCGAGTTATCCTCCTACTGCCTATCCCTCTCGCCTAAAAAAATTAGCTCTCTTCTCCCTTGAATACAGACGTAATATCCAAGACCTCTGTTTCATACATAAATCAATTCACAGCAATATCATTGTTGACCCCGCAAATCTCTTCACAATACAACCATCACCATACCCTCACAGGAATTCTCACTCTCTTAGACTAGCACTCCCTTTCAAATTGCCAGATTGTCATAACACTTGTGTTTCTCGATGTATGAATATTTGGAACTCTCTTTCCTCTGAAATAGTTTTATTGCCCTCTTCTTCACTATTCAAAAAACATATTCTTAATTTAGACCATAGTTTGATCGTCACTAACAGTAAATTACGTTTTACTTGACTGAACGTTTGTCTTTCGTTTCGAATTACTCTCATTTCTTGTGCAATAACTGAAATCACTTATCTGACAGCTTATCCGTTTGTATACTTCGTGTTTACCAAACTGGAATAAAGAATATCTATGTTGGCGCAAAAATGTTCGCTCCGAGAATGATCTACATTCTCTTCTCCTTCAATTCTGTTTGACTTTTTCTCTAATTCTCTTGCCTTTCCCCATTCCTTTTTCCAGTTGCTCGGCGCGTACCGACATGCCTTAGACGGGCCTCATTTAACGACTGATGGAGCCTCTTGAAGGTATACAGAAACCCGTATTAGTCAGCTTGGAATGCATAAACTAAAAAATTGGCACACCAAAATTTACAGGATCATAGACAGGGTGTTTCTCTAACCCGCACTGCGGGTATATGAAAATTCTACGCACACTTCAGATTTATAGACAAACAATTTTTCTTAAATTTTCTGGCGCCAAATTCGAATTTTCGGCATGGAATTCCAATTTTTTTTTGCTAAAAATTTTAGGTAAGTATCGCATTTTCTTATACTCGAATTAAGAAAGAGAATCGGCAAATTTATCAAGAGAATTGGAAAAATTTCCTTCAAGAATTCTGCGAAGAAAAAAAAAAGGAATTTTGCGCCAAAAAGTGAACTTTGGCACTATTTTGAAATTTTTCCGAACTCGCGCCAATTGTTGGCGCGCCAAATTTGTTGGCGCGCCAATCGCGCCAAATTTAAAAACCTATGCACTCAGAAACTTTGGTGCGGGTTGCAAGAAACACTTGGTAATAGGTCGACCACACTGTTGAGAACTTTGAAAAACTACCGTTGTTTGAGCTGTGGAGTATAGAACAATAAGAACTCGAAACAAACTGGCAACAGTGGCCATTCCTGACTCTACAGCCTTAAGAGCCGGATCATCCAGTCCAGAATCGAGCGCGACCTCAGGTGGCGGATAGAGGGACGCCTCCCTACGAAGAATTCGTGCTGGGAGGTAGCGGGAGAAATCCCGCCGCGGACCAAAACTGGGTAGTATAGCTCGTCAAAGGAGGGCGATGCCGGACCGGCCTGGGCATGCCACCGGACAAAACAACATACTCCGCTATACTTTTCAATGGCGAGTCGAGGCGCCAGTAAAATAACCTCTTGCCCTTCTCCGGTTAACGAATGGGTCTCGCCAAGAGGATCGCCGACTGCGGTGCGAGTGTAGACGGAGAAAATCTCTCCGGACTCAAAAGGATCCTCACCAACCTATCCCAAAAGGACTCCCCTCGACAGGACCTATGGGCAAAACAACAACAACAAGAACAATAAGAAGCTTAATCCCTATGTCATTCACATCTCGCTAGCCTCTCATGATGTCAGACTCTTACGCTCGGGAAGCGGCCGTTTAAGAAAAAGGACAACTAGACGTTACCTCGTTTGATTTATAAACGGATTCAGAGGTATAAACAATTGGGGAGAGCACTGCACGGAAAATAATTCAGCAAATCGCTTCAATTTTTTAAATCAGTCCTATTGCTTCCATCACACAATTCTCCGGGATGTACACATCTCCTATATTCTCCTCTTTGTCTCCTTTTTTTTGCTACTGATTCTTCTTCATCGTCCCACCCCTTCTCATAGCCAATTTCTCACGCCTTGAATCATTCGCTCGCCATACTATCCAGATGGGTACCGTCCGTATTCACGCTCATTTTTATTTTGTGTTGACCACTACAAGTTACATTGGTTCTGTGATGATTACGAACCTCCTCGTCCTCGGTATCATCATCATCGTCATCACTGGATTGCGAGATGCTCGGATCCTCCTCATCAGATTCATTCAAGTTTTCTATCGAGATGGCGTTCTCCATCGCAGATATTACACCTCGTACATTTTCCGAGAACTCGATCAGAGCGTGTTCCAGTTGATTAGATAATCCAGCAGTTGTTTCCTGCAAGCTTAAGCGTAAAAAAGTTCCTTTTTTAGTTTGATCTCATTAAGTTGACTCATTAAGTACCTCGTAAGACAAACTTTAGTAAGAAAATAAAGAAAAAACTTCATTTTCAAGAAATAACGATAATCAGCATTTTGTTAAACAGTATTCAGGGTTTTTCAATCGAGGCTTACCGTCTAAGGGAATGGGAGAGGGTTTCTTTACGATTTTCTTCGGGTCTCTGTTTTCTTCCCAACAACAAACCTCAACATGAAAAACCTTTTTTGACCTCTAACAAAGGATAGAGGGTGAACATCATATGTTCTCGAAACACACTGGCAACAGTGGCCATTCGTGACTCTACAGCCTTAAGAGCCTGTCACGGATGGAGCCGGATCATCCAGTCCAGAATCGAGCGCGACCTCAGGTGGCGGATAGAGGGATGCCTCCCTACGAAGAATTCGTGCTGGGAGGTAGCGGGAGAAATCCCGCCGCGGACCAAAACTGGGTAGTATAGCTCGTCAAAGGAGGGTGATGCCGGACTGGCCTGGGCATGCCACCGGACAAAACATCAGTCGATACTCCGCTATACTTTTCAATGGCGAGTCGAGGCGCCAATCAAATAGCCTCTTGCCTATCTCCGGTCAACGACAGGCGAGACGTCTCTACTCCCACCCAAAACGATGCTAGGCCGGCTTGACCACCCACTCACAAGGCCTATACCATGAACAGGTTGCTACAACGATGTCCGCCTTCACCTCGAAACACACTGGCAACAGTGGCCATTCGTGACTCTACCAGCCTTAAGAGCCTGTCACGGATGGAGCCGGATTATCCAGTCCAGAATCGAGCGCGACCTCAGGTGGCGGATAGAGGGACGCCTCCCTACGAAGAATTCGTGCTGGGAGGTAGCGGGAGAAATCCCGCCGCGAACCAAAACTGGGTAGTATAGCTCGTCAAAGGAGGGCGATGCCGGACCGGCCTGGGCATGCCACCGGACAAAACATCAGCCGATACTCCGCTATACTTTTCAATGGCGAGTCGAGGCGCCAGTAAAATAACCTCTTGCCCTTTTCCGGTTAACGAATGGGTCTCGCCAAGAGGATCGCCGACTGCGGTGCGAGTGTAGACGGAGAAAATCTCTCCGGACTCAAAAGGATCCTCACCACCAACCTATCCCAAAAGGACTCCCCTCGACAGGACCTATAGTGCTACAACGATGTCCGCCTTCACGCGGTGCAGCACGACAGTCTACAGACTGAAAAGGACATCAACAACCTTCTCCGGAAGCATCACGCTCCGAAGAAACTACAAGAGAGCCTCTCTGTCTCTCTCTCATCTCTTCACTACACCTCCGTCTTCGTTCTTTTTTTCGCCTGAGGGACAGTCCGATCCGGCTGGCCTGTCCTAACTACTTCTCCTATTGGCCGGAGACATCGAGAGTAACCCAGGACCAAGGATCTGGCTGTGCACTACATGCAAGAGAAAGGCGAATACTAACTACATCCAGTGCTCCTACTGCTCAGAGTGGGTCCACACTAAATCGACATGCAGTGGCCTCTCCTCACTCAAAGAATACATCCACATAGAATACCGCTGCCCGTCATGCATAACATCAACGACTCCGCTGACGACCACGGACACCAGGCAAACTCTCTCCTCTGACCCCACGTCCAACAGCAGGAACCTTGAGATTTTGCAATACAACTGCAATGGCTTCTCTGACAAAACGACGGAACTCCATGAACTCGTCACTCATCTGAAAGTCGATCTATTTCTCATCCAAGAAACTAAGCTAACGAACCGTTCCAAATGTCCACAAATTCCTGGATACACTATCGTAAGAAAAGATCGTGAGAAGAACTCCGGAGGCGGTCTTATTACCGGAATCAGCGAATCGCTGTCCTACACTGTAATGCCCTCTCCGACCGACACACATTTGGAATCTCTCACCGTCCGCATATTCGATGCCGATGGGAAGTCGCTCGATGTTACCAACAGATACATACCACCGACGAGCTCTTGCACCACTGGTTACACGCCCGACCTCACCCCGTTCTTACACAATCGCGAGAAATCCATCATACTCGGTGATCTTAACGCTCATGATGCCGCATGGTTCTCCAAATCTTCAGACAGCAGAGGCTCTCACATCGCAGAAACGATCGATGCTTCAGAACACGCCACAGTAAACCGTGACACGCCTACCAGAGTACCAGTCAACGGAAGACCATCTTCTCCAGACATCTCCATTTGTTCGCTGGACTTACTTTCTCAAGTCTCATGGAAAACAATACCATCTGGAAGCTCCGACCATCTACCCATCGTAATCGTCCTTGAGGGTTCCAACTACATCCGTACGCACAGGAAAGTCTCCTTCACCAACTTCGGAAAAGCGAACTGGAAAATCTTTGAACAGCTCGTCGAAGAAAAGTTATCCACGACACCTCTTCCCGACCTCCCCGCCGCCCAAGCTGAGCCCTTCTTCCGGAAGATCCTGTTATCCGCAGCCGCCAGCTCAATCCCACGCGGTCGCATCAAGAAGAGAAACGTTGCCTTAACACCAGAAATCCGAGATTGGATGAACAAACGAGACGCTTTACGAGAATCAGACCCATCAAGCCAAGACATCAGCACCCTCAACATGAACATCAGACGCGCCACGGACAGAAACAAAAGGAACATCTGGAGAAACTTCATGGAGACCTTTGATCCCGAACTAGACAGCAAGAAACTGTGGAAAACGATCAAGATGTTGAATGATAAAGGACGTCCCCCACCAAACTGCGCCATCGACTTCGGGAAAGGACCCCTCACATCCTCCTTCGAAATCGCGAACCAGTTCAACAAACGCTTCACACGCCCAGTCGACTACAAAACAAAAAAGGAAAATCGGAAAACCATGAAGAAAGTTCACAACATCCACGCTAAAGATTTTGTCGAGTACTCAGAGGCCGCAGTGAAATCAGCTATTAAGAAGACAAAGAAATCAACAGCCCTCGGACCGGACGGACTCGCTCCAATACTCTTCCATTATCTCGGGAACAGAGGTATAGCCGCCCTCACAAAGCTCATCAACGACTCCTTCAGCTCTGGCAGAATTCCCATGATTTGGAAATCTTCAGTCATTCTCCCACTCCTGAAAGCAGGAAAAGAGGCAACGGATGGACCAGGATACCGACCGATCTCCTTACTCTACCGCCTGTCCGCAGATGACTTCGAGGACTTCACTACCACAGACGTAGCAGCCGCCATCAGATCCACGAAGAAGTCCACCGCGCTTGGTCCAGATGGCATCGCTCCTATAATTCTCCATCATTTAGGTCCGAAAGGAATCAGCGCCCTGACTTCCCTGGTCAACAGCTCCCTACGCACAGGCAGGATCCCCATGATATGGAAATCGTCGATCATACTACCCCTCCTGAAAGCAGGAAAACCAGCATCCGAAGGCTCCAGCTACCGTCCGATATCTCTACTCTCGCCCGTCGCCAAAGTGATTGAACGGCTATTACTCGGCTCCCTACAGAGGCACATTCCCCCGGCAGACCACCAACATGGCTTCACGGCAAGACGCTCTACAACCTCGGCCCTCGTAACTCTCTCGAAGAGCATCGCAGACGGTTTTAACCAGAAACGTCCCGCTAGTCGAACGGTCCTCATGGCAATTGATATGTCCAAGGCATTCGAAAGTATCGACATCGTCAAGCTCATCGACCTCATTGAGACAACAACCGCGCCGAACTACATTAAAAAATGGCTCGCCTCTTACCTTAGAGGAAGAACAGGACGCACAAGCTTCCGCGACTCGGTATCAAGTTCCAGACTCTTCAGAAACGGAGTCCCACAGGGCAGCGCCCTCTCGCCCACGCTTTTCAACCTTTACCTCCGCGATCTTCCCACAGACGATGCCCACACGAACGTCATCTCGTATGCTGATGACATCACGATCTGGGCGTCAGATCCCGACATCAACGTCGCCTCCGAAAATCTACGCAGGGCCATCACGAAAATTGAAACCTTCCTCAAAGAACGGTCACTCATCATTTCCCCGACCAAGAGCCAGCTCATGCTTTTCACCCCGTTCAGTCGTGAATTCAAGTCTACTCTGGACATATCAATCTGCGGATCACCCGTCCCCACCGTCAACCAGGCCAAGCTACTCGGCGTCACGTACGACTCGATGTTCACATTCAGCCATCATGCCAAAGACATCGCGAGACGGATGTCGCAGCGCAATAACGTACTGAAAGCCTTAGCCGGGAGCACCTGGGGCAACCAAAAAGAAACCCTCCGCCTCACGTTCAAAGCCATCTCGCAAGCGATCTGCAACTACGCCGCACCCGCCTGGTCCGCCTTCCTCTCGGACTCCGCTCACGCCAAAATCCAACGTTCTCAGAACTCCGGACTCCGCGTCGTGACAGGGAATCATCAAATGGCCGACACTGACCATATTCATCGCGAATCAAAGGTCATGCACACCAAATCCCATCTGAACATGCTCGCCGCGCAGTACCTCGCGAGATCGTTGGACCCAGAACACATCCACCACGGCCTCCTCGACTGCCCGGCTCCCCCTCGCGCAATGAAGAACAACCTCGTGTTGAGCTGCAAGAAGACTGTCGAAGCCGCGAAACAGATGTCAAAGGACCCGAACAATGGGAAATCAGTCGCAAACACCGTACACTCGATGATGGTCTCGAACGAACTTCAATCGTTGAAGGGTGCCGTCATCCTGGGAGGCAGACCTCCGCCCCTTATCCAGGAAGAAGAGAAGGAGTTACCCCGCAAGACTAGATGCACGCTCAGCCAGCTCCGTTCGGGATTCAGCAGATTCACCAACAATACCTCCACCGCATTGACGAATCCATCCCCGACGTGTGTCCCGATTGCTCTTCCGGACCTCACGACGTTGCGCATCTCTTCAACTGCCCATGCCACCCGACCGCGCTGTCTCCAATCGACCTCTGGACCAAGCCGCTGGATGTCGCAGCGTTCTTGAAGATATAAGAAAAAAAAAAAAAGAAGAACAAGAAACGAAGTACACAGACGTTCTTCGAAGCCGGCTACATCCGGCAACAACAACAACAACAATCTCCTTACTCTCACCGATGGCGAAAATCATAGAACGACTTCTATTGGAAGAACTCAAGCCGTACGTAAGAGTAGCTGAGCACCAGCATGGATTCACCACAGGAAGATCCACCACCTCTGCCCTCCTCACTCTTTCAAAAGACGTAGCTGCAGGTGTGAACACGAAGAGACCAGCTAAACGTACAGTGATGTTGGCAATCGACATGTCAAAGGCCTTCGACAGCATAGACATGCTCGCCAACGGAGTCGCCTACACGATGGTGCGAGTGTCGACAGACGTCCCGGACGTTCTGGACGCAAAGGACTCCAAACTATACCTATCCCAAAGTGGTTTTTCTCCCGCAAGGGACACATCGAACAGCTCTCCCCCCAGCTGTCCAATCCTCTCGTTTTTTCTATTAAGGATCAGGGCCTTCCAGCGGCTCTGATCCTCGCCCTCCTCTTAATTGCTGGAATAGAAAGCAACCGGGGTCCTTTGCGATGGCCGTGTACCGTATGTCACAAAAGTGCTTCCAGCAATAGCGTTCGCTGTCAGAAGTGTCAGAAATGGACACATCTTAAATGTTCTGGTCTCTCCTCCTTCAATGCCTGGAACCCATCCTGGAGATGTCATAGCTGTGTAAGACCTCCCCCAAGAAGCTCACAAACTAAGATAGATGCCCTCAAGATCATCCATTGGAATGCTAATGGAATTCGGAGCAGAATCGTAGAGCTAGAGGAATTATTCCACGAGGAAAATATCCACATAGCTTTAATCCAGGAGACCAAACTAGATGCCACAGCCGTATCGCCATCGATTAAAGGGTACTCACTATTAAGACAGGACCGAACCAGATCAGGAGGTGGCCTCGCAATGATCATAAGAGAGGACATCCAATATGTGCTAGCAGACTCAACTCACGGTGATAAGACTATAGAGACAATGACTATCGAGATCCCCTCTACACTCGGTAATCTGAGAATAACTAATCTCTATATCCCTCCACGCTCCTCATGTCCACCGGGTTATAACACAGACTTTACCCACTTCCTCAAACATACAAAGACATGCGTTGTGGCTGGTGACGTGAACGCCCACAATGAGCTCTGGAGTACTGGTACCGAAGATGCCAGAGGAACTGCACTCTGTGAAGCTATCGAGCAGAGCAATTACATAGTATTGAACTCTCCTCAGCAACACACACGTAAGGAAGCCTCTCCGGACATTACGTCAGTCACAAATGACATTGCGACCAACTGTTCCTGGAGTACTCTCGGAAAGCTGAATTCTGACCACCTACCAGTCCTACTCGAGATAGAACTGAGAATCCCAACGATTGGGAAACGAAGATGCTACATGAACTTCAGAAAAGCAAAATGGCACGAATACGAAATAGAAGTGAACAAGAGACTCAGCGAATTTCCTTACGAAGGAAGCCCTCACAACATGCATTCCTTCCTGGTTGAAACTCTCAGAGAGGCGGCAAGAAAACATATACCACAAGGAAGATGCCCAGACTTCATACCCCGCCTGAGCGAAGAAGCCAAAGCACTCATCCGAAAAAGAGATCAGATGCGTAGAGCAAACCCGGCAGACCCATGTCTCCCTGAACTGATGACAAGGATTTCCTATAAGATCAATGACGATAAGCGCATTGCATGGGAAGATTTCGTAAACAACCTCAGACCCAACGAACCCACAAATCGTTTGTGGAACACAATCAAATCACTTGATGGTCGAGCACACAAACCCTCCCACGCCGCTATTGTCCATAAGGGTTCACCTCTATCCAGCCTGGAAGCTACCAACCTTTTCGCCAAACAACTCGCCAAACAAGCCGTCAAGACCCCTGATCGATCTAACAGGAGAACGCACCGCTGGACCTCGAACCTAGAGCGTTCCGACGTCCCAGTCGTCACAGTTGACGAAGTGAAGACAGCAATGAAGAAAATGAGAAGCTCCAAGGCCATGGATCTCGACGAAATCTGTCCCCTTATGGTTAAAAAGGCTGGCGAACAGTGTGCAAGATGCTTTGCAATACTCTTCAATTGCTCACTCAGCACCGGCATCATACCTTCGGCCTGGAAGACGGCCAGAGTTATCACGATTCCGAAGCCAGGGAAGGACCTCACGTCGGTTAAAGGCTACAGACCGATCTCAATTCTGTCCCCTGTGGTCAAACTCCTCGAGAGAATCATCCTCCCCCACATCACAGAAGTTGAGTTGGAAAACTGGCAACATGGCTTCAGAAAAGGACGCTCGACCACGACAGCCTTGATGGAGATAACGGGGTCGCGACGGAGGTCACCTACACGCGGTGCGACTGTGGACGACGCTACATGGCGTCGGACCCAATGGACCTTTAAAACAAAACTTCCCAATGGAATCTCCCGCAAAGGACAACGAGGACGGCTTCCCCCGAAACCTCATTTTTCTAACACGGATCAGAAAGACCCAGCGTCTCTGATCCGAATACTCCTCCAAATCGCTGGTATCGAGACTAACCCAGGCCCAAGATGGCCTTGTTCTGTATGCTCTCTTAACGCGCCTTCGAATTGTGTTAATTGTAGCAAATGTAAGAAATGGGTACATTTCCGCTATTCCAACCTTAACAATCTTAATGATTGGAACCCCCAATGGAGATGTAGAATTTGTGAGAGAGCCCCGATCCAGCAGACTGCCTCCCAGACGGTAGCTAACCTGAGGATAATCCAATGGAACGCTAATGGACTGAGAGCCCGACTAACCGAGCTAGAGGACCTTTTACATGAGTTGAATATTCACGTAGCACTCATCCAAGAAACCAAAATGGATGCTAGTATTCCATCTCCGAATATCGTAGGTTACACGATCATAAGAAAAGACCGCTCCAACTTTGGAGGCGGACTTGCGATACTAGTCAAAGAGAATATTCGCTATGCTAACGTGACCTCCCCAACAACGGACCAGACAGCCGAAACACTCAGCGTGGACGTGCCAACCGACCAAGGAACCATAAGAATCTGCAACATTTACATCCCACCTCGATCGTCCTGCCCCAACACATACGCGCCGAACTTCAACTGACTCCTAACACAGAAGAAACCGTGCTACAACGATGTCCGCCTACTCGCGGTGCAGCACGTCAGTCTCAGGACTGCAAAGGACATCACCAACCTTCTCCGGAAGCAGACCAGCTCCGGACATATCAATCTGCGGATCACCCGTCCCCACCGTCAACCAGGCCAAGCTACTCGGCGTCACGTACGACTCGATGTTCACATTCAGCCATCATGCCAAAGACATCGCGAGACGGATGTCGCAGCGCAATAACGTACTGAAAGCCTTAGCCGGAAGCACCTGGGGCAACCAAAAAGAAACCCTCCGCCTCACGTTGAAAGCCATCTCGCAAGCGATCTGCAACTACGCCGCACCCGCCTGGTCCACCTTCCTCTCGGACTCCGCTCACGCCAAAATCCAACGCTCTCAGAACTCCGGACTCCGCGTCGTGACAGGGAATCATCAAATGGCCGACACTGACCATATTCATCGCGAATCAAAGGTCATGCGCACCAAATCCCATCTGAACATGCTCGCCGCGCAGTACCTCGCGAGATCGTTGGACCCAGAACACATCCACCACGGCCTCCTCGACTGCCCAGCGCCCCCTCGCGCAATGAAGAACAACCTCGTGTTGAGCTGCAAGAAGACTGTCGAAGCCGCGAAACAGATGTCAAAGGATCCGAACAATGGGAAATCAGTCGCAAACACCGTACACTCGATGATGGTCTCGAACGAACTCCAATCGTTGAAGGGTGCCGTCATCCTGGGAGGCAGACCTCCGCCCCTTATCCAGGAAGAAGAGAAGGAGTTACCCCGCAAGACTAGATGCACGCTCAGCCAGCTCCGCTCGGGATTCAGCAGATTCATCAACAACTACCTCCACCGCATTGACGAATCCATCCCCGACGTGTGTCCCGATTGCTCTTCCGGACCTCACGACGTTGCGCATCTCTTCAACTGCCCATGCCACCCGACCGCGCTGTCTCCAATCGACCTCTGGACCAAGCCGCTGGATGTCGCAGCGTTCTTGAAGACATAAGAAAAAAAAAAAGAAGAACAAGAAACGAAGTACACAGACGTTCTTCGAAGCCGGCTACATCCGGCAACAACAACAACAACAGAAGAAACCATTCATTGTCGGTGGAGACTTCAACGCACACAATAAAGTTTGGAGTGAAGGTACGGAGGATAGCAGAGGAGATGAACTATGCGACTTCATTGACGACAGCGATCTTGTATGTCTCAACAACTCAAAGATGCCCACAAGACAAAAAGCATCACCAGACATCACTCTCGCCTCGAACGACATAGCCATCGACTGCAACTGGTCAACAATCAACAGAATGAACTCTGACCACCTCCCATGCCTGATTGACGTCGAAACACAGCCATCCAACATCTCAAACGCACGTTGTTATACAAATTACAACAAAGCGAATTGGGAAGGCTTCGAAAGGGACATCAACAAGATTCTCATGGATTTCCCATTCGCCGGCAACTCAGTTCAGATGCACAAATTCCTGACCACCACCTTGACCAAAGCGGCTAAGAACAACATTCCCCGTGGAAAGGTGCCAAAATACACGCCTCACTTGAGCGAAGATGTGAAGAAGCTGATTACAGAACGGGACCTAATGAGGAGGGACAATCCTACGGACCCCTCACTCCCCTCAATAATGGCCGAAATCTCCTTCCGCATCAACCTCGAAAAGAGGAAGGCTTGGGAAAAGTACATATCTGAAATTAGCCACAACGAACCGGGCAACAAACTCTGGAAAACGATAAAGGCTATCGACGGCAAATCAATAAAACCGACGCACTTGACCATCACCCACGACGGGAAAAGTCTATGCCCAACATCTGCCTCAAACGCTTTTGCCAGAAAATTAGCTAAACAAGCCCCTAAAGAGGTCGACAAATCAGCAAGAAGCACAACACAAAAGATGTTGGGAAGAAATTTCTCAAACACAACAACACACAAGCACAACAGAAGCACAAATCATTCTTCCCTTCCCTTTCCTCTAGAAACGGCTGCTACGGAGCGGCTCTTCTTACCTCTCCCCTCTGTTATGAAGCCTCTATGACCCCTTCGTCGTATCATTCATCCTTATCCCTCTCCTCTCCAATGGCTGATTCCGAACGGCTATCAATGATCGTCTCACCATTTTTCTGCTCCTACTTACCATCAGAAGCTCCTCAGCCTTTTTGAACCATGTTTTCTTCCCTTCCCCTTCTTATACATACATCCCATCAAGCACCATCAATTTTTCACGTGATACATCTGTTTCGCGTAATAAAAAAAAAAAATTCAAAAAACACGACTAATTAAAGGCCTCAAACGGACAGACGCTCCCCAAATTTCCCTGGCACAGATCGAAGAAGCAATCAAGAAAACCAAAGGTTCCAAATGCCCAGACAGTGAAGGCATCTGCCCTCTACTACTCAAAATGACCGGTGAAAACTTCAGAGAATGCCTCTGCATCCTCTTCAATAACACGCTGCAAACAGGTATTATCCCGTCCAGATGGAAAGATGCAAGAGTGATAATGTTACCTAAACCAGGAAAGGACTCCAGCAACCTGAACGGCTATAGACCAATATCAATACTATCACCTATAGCCAAAACATTCGAACGGGTCTTATTACCATTCCTGGCGGAAGGCTTTCAAATCTCTGACTGGCAACATGGATTCCGCAAAGAGCACTCGACTACTACCGCACTCCTGGAAATAACCGGGAAAATAACAAACGGCTTCAATCGGAAACCACCCCCGGACCGCACTCTCATGGTCGCCCTTGACCTCACTGCAGCATATGACTTAGTGAACATATCCCTTCTCTGCAAGAAACTCACTGAAACGAATATGCCAAGAGCCATCGTCCGATGGATGTCCAGCTACCTAAGAGGCCGTACAATCAAGGTAGATTTCCAAGGAAAAAGCAGTCGACGTCTCACATGCAGATCTGGTGTTCCACAAGGAGCAGTGCTCAGCCCCCTCTTATTCAATCTCTACATAAACAACCTCCCGCAACCCACAGGAAACACGCAGATGACAGCCTACGCCGACGACATATCAATTTTCTCCTCAAGCCCCTGTATTGAAACCTGTGAAGATCAGATCAACCACTTCCTACCGAAACTCGTAGAAGAATTGGAACAACGTAAAATGATCATATCCAAGGAAAAGACTACGGTCACTCTTTTCACAACCCATACAGGCGAATGTAAAAAAGAACCCAAGGTAGAAATCCACGGAACCCTTTTGCCGACAACTAAAACACCCAAAATACTCGGTGTCGTCTTAGACCAACTCGGCACCTTCCGACAACATGCAGAATACCTTAAACAGAGAACGGCCAAAAGACTGAATATACTACGTGCCCTCGGAGGAAGAACATGGGGCCAACAGAAAAACACCCTTCTTGCAACCTACAAAACAATGACCAGATCCGTTCTCAACTACGCCGCACCAATTTATTCCCCTCAATTGGCCGAGACGAACTGGAAAAAACTACAGGCAAACCAAAATAGAGCAATTCGGATAGCAACTGGAAACCTAGCAATGGCCGGCACAGAGCACTTAGCTCTAGAAAGCGAAATGTTACCCATAAAGGAGCACAACACGATGCTTACCAAGCAATTCGTTGCAAGAGCAAGACTCCTCCCAAACCACCCCTCCCATCGTCGATGCATGGAACCCAAACCACCTAGAACTATTCGTAAACATGCCAAGGACTTAGAAATTATGCTAGTAGACAGTGATCAGAAAGCCGCACTTAAAAGAATACATATTGAAACTGTTAGAAATTTCATTAGATCTTGCTCCCCTAACCCAGTTCTAGGTAAGAAACCTCCCAGAATCCATAAATCAACGAATCAACTTCCCAGGGAACAACAAATAACATTATCGCAACTATGTAGTGGCTATGCAAGTTCCCTTAACAGCTACCTACACAGAATAGGAGCTGCCCTATCACCTCTTTGCCCAAAATGTTTAGAAGAGCCACATACAACTAGTCATTTATTCTCGTGTCGCTGTGACCACACACTTTTAAGAAGTATAGATTTGTGGAATAGCCCGACGTCTGTTGTTAAGTTCTTATACCAGTGATTCCTTTCTCTCTCTCAAAAAAAAAAAAAAAAAAAAAGGGGAAAAAAAAATAATTAAAAAATAAAAATAAACCCCGAGAGAGAAAGAGAAATAATGTGATTAGATAAATGATGTAAGTAAGGTTATTGTTTTCTGAGCCATGTCAAATAAGACCTCGTCTACCCAGCCGGAGACCTACGGCGGGCAATCTACAACAACAACATGGAGATAACGGGCCACATAACTAATGGTATCAACCAACGGCTCCCTCCACATCGCACAGTGATGGTTGCGCTCGACCTCACCTCGGCATATGATCTGGTCAACATTTCTCGCCTGTGTCACACTCTCGCCGAAACGTCCATCCCCAGAGGCCTCGTTAGATGGCTCTCCAGCTATCTACGAGGGAGAGCCATCCGTGTGGACTTCAGAAATTGCCTCAGCCGCCAGCAAACCTGCTACGCAGGAGTTCCTCAGGGGGGAGTAATCAGCCCTTCCTTGTTCAACATATACTTGAATGGGCTGCCGAAACCTCCCGAGACGATCAAACTGGTCGGGTATGCGGATGATCTGACAATACTGGCCTCTCACCATGACTGGAGAGTTGGAGCTGACAGACTGAACACCTAACTCCCAACCCTCACCAGCCATCTTGGGGAACTAAAGATGGACATCTCGGCAGCTAAATCCAGTGTAACGCTCTTCACCACCAACACAAAGGAATGTCGTGAAGTACCAGAAGTTGTGGTCAACGGTGAGCCACTTCCTCCAAGTAGAACCCCCAAAATCCTTGGTGTCACCTTGGACCAGATGAGAACCTACCGTCAACACGCCGAAGGACTAAAGACAAGGGCAACAAAAAGATTGAATGTCCTCCGAGCAATCGCAGGAAGAAAATGGGGACAGAAGACCGAAACAATGCTGAACACCTACAAAGCAACCACAAGAGCAGTCTTGTCTTACGCAGCACCCATCTACTCGCCCCAACTTGCCGAATCACATTGGACTTCCTTGCAAGCAGCACAAAACAAAGCCATTCGAATCGCAACTGGAAACCTTGCAATTGCGGACACTCAGCACCTGGCATACGAGAGCAAACTTCTTCCAGTCAAAGAACACAACCTCATGCTCAGCAAACAATTCACCGCCAAGGCCAGGCTTCAGCCTAACCATCCATCTCACCGCATCTGCACTGAAGCAAAACCTCCCAGGGCAGTCAGAAAGCATGCCAAAGACATAGACATAGTATTAGGTGACACGGACTATAAAGTGGCCCTCAGAAAAATACACACGGAGACAGTCAGAGATTTTCTTAGAAACAGTCGACCCAACCCAGTTCTGGGAACTAAACCTCCTAGAATACATAAGTCCACGTCCCAACTATCCAGAGAAAATCAGATAACTCTGTCTCAATTGCGAAGCGGCCACTCTAGTTTCCTCAACAGCTACCTCCACCGAATAGGGGCCAATGAATCTCCCCTCTGCCCACTGTGTAGGGTAGAGCCGCATACTTCGAGACATATTTTTTCGTGTCGCTGTAACCCCACTTCACTTAGCCCTATCGACCTTTGGAATAGGCCGCACTCGGTTGTTGATTTCTTGTTCAATTAAATCTCTCCAAAAAAAAAAGTGAAAGAGAAAAAAGAAGAAAAAAAATAAATAAATAAAAATAAATAAATAAAGGAGAGTAAAAAAAAATAAGAGAGAGAGGAAAGAGAGTGTGGGCTTATAACGCTGAAGGGTCGAGAGCTTTGACGACTTCCTCCAGTGTCTCGCGAAGGAAGATCTACCCGTTGGGCAAGACAACAACAACAACAGCATAGACATAGCGGTACTCATAGATCTCGTCCTACAAACCGACGCCCCAAACTTCGCAAAGAAATGGCTAGCATCGTACCTCAGAGGACGAACGAGCCGTACATCCTTTCGCGACGTCCACTCAAGCTCATCCCTGATCAGAAGCGGAGTCCCTCAAGGCAGCGCACTCTCACCGCTTCTTTTCAATTTGTATCTAAGCGATCTTCCGAACAACGATCCAAACATCAAAATCGTCTCTTATGCTGATGATATAACGCTATGGGCGTCAGATCCGAGCATTTCCACTGCCTCGCTACACATACGATCCGGTCTCCCACACATCGAAAAGTTCATCCACGATCGTGGACTATCTATTTCTAATGCCAAAAGCCAGCTTCTACTCTTCACACCTTACAGCAAAGAGTGCAAGACTATCCTAGATGTCTCGATCGGAGGTCAGAGCGTACCCACCGTGAATACCGCCAAAATATTTGGAGTTACATATGATTCTATGTTCACATTCAGTCATCATGCGAAAGACATAGCAGGCCGAATGTCGCAACGTAACAATGTACTGAAGGCGCTAGCCGGCAGTACATGGGGCAACCAAAAGGAGACACTCCGTCTCACGTACAAAGCCATTTGCCAATCCATATACAGCTACGCAGCTCCAGCCTGGGCCAGCTTTCTCTCCTCCTCAGCACATACCAAAATTCAAAGAGGACAGAACAATGGCCTGCGTATCGTAACAGGAAACCATCAAATGGCCAGCGTCGACCACATACATGCTGAAGCTAAAGTTATGAGATCGAAATCGCACCTTCACATGCTATCAGCCCAATACTTGGCAAGGACCTTGAGCCAAACTCACTTCCATCACGGATTATTTCTCCAAGGACCCCCACCACGCAACATGAAAGCTGATCTTTACATCGCATGCAGAAGCACTGTTGAAAGAGCCCTGTCGGAAACAGCAGAGAAGAACAACGGGAAAAGCGTCGCCAACCGAGTCCACACAAACATGGTCTCAGAAGAAAAGTAATCCATCCAAGGTCCAGTCATACTGGGCGGCCGACCACCACCGGACATAAATGATGAAGAAGTGGACCTCTCCAGAAACGCCCGCTGCACGCTGAGCCAACTCCGCTCAGGCTACAGCAGGTACACCAACCACTACTTACACCGGATCGATGACTCGATACCTGACTACTGCCCAGACTGTCTCAATGGACCTCACGACGTGGCCCATCTCTTCAAATGCGCTAGACGTCCAACAAGACTCACGTTGGAAGATCTCTGGATGAAACCAAAAGAAGTAGCCTCATTTCTGAGACTATTGTGAAGGAAAAAGAAGAGATGTATTAAAAAAAAGAGAGAGGAGAGAGAGGGGGAGAGAGCGGCTCTCCATAGCCAACTCTCTTCGACGCGAGACGTTTGCCGGCAACAACAACAACAACAGGACCTATGGGCAAGACAACAACAAGAACATGTCCGCCTTCACAAGGTGCAGCATGACAGTCCCAGGACTGCAAAGGACATCAAAACCCTTCTCCGGACGCATCTTGTCCGAAGAACACGAGAACTTCTCTCATTAAAAAGAGTGTTCATAACCAAGTCTTCGATGCGGGATGCTTGCCGGCAACAACAACAACAACAACATCATATGTTCACAAGAATCTTTTCACTGGTTCAGGTACATACTATCCGATGAATCAATAAAATTCACTCTCAAGACACTGAACTGGACATAGAACTCTCACACACAGTGGAGGAAGACATGTTGCTCGCCCAATTATTTCGATTGAACTCTGGACCTCACGCATCGCTGAAGAGTTTAACCACTCAGTTATCAATTACCTGTCAGTGACAGGCTGTCAACCTTATTGGAACTTTGAGGGACGAACCTGATCAGGTAAGTAGTCGAACATTCGGAAAGGAGGACAGTCTCGGCGACGGCCCTCCTGATTCTGTCGTGCGACGCTGGCTACAATTATTGAATTATTCGCTGATCTCACCTTCTTTCGAATTTAAAAGAGGAAAATCAGATCCCTCAAAGCAAAATGAATTGCCTGAATTTTTGCTCTTATAATGCTGAACGAAATTAACTATTTTTATTGTGTATCTACTGAGTAACAAAAGAAAGAAAAAATGTGAGACGAGCAATACATTAACATTCAAAACTTTGATGATTCAAAATGGAAAATACCCCTCTGTCAAATCTGAATGACTTTATCAGAGAGCTCCTCGTTTAGAATATTTATCCAGATGTCTAACTCGCGATGCTAGTGATAGTTGTTTGTTTTTTTTTAAAACCGCTCCCCAGAAAATACTAATGATGTCAATTTTCTGTTCCTATTACACTCTATTTTTGATTGCAAGCGCTCGTTTCCCTCCGAAATCTATCGCCCGTCCATGATGATCATTTTGGATCTGTACGCTACTACAATCGGTTGTCACAAAACACTCATTTTAATTACCTCACAAACGAGAAAGGAAAGAGAAAAAATAGGGTAAATTCACCTATATCTCGGTTAGGCCCTTGAGCTTGGTCGCTTCTCGTTCTGAATCAAGGCATACATCATGGTCGATTTTCTCTCTACTAACTTTCAGTTCGATACACAGCCACGATCCATAAAATCATAGTTTTTTTTTGAAAATTATACTCCGTTCCCTTTTAACAATAAAATATCGAACATTGTACATTTAAAATGTCAAGAGGGATTAACTTCCCGGATGTTTTTCAACTTTTATCGCAAAAAAGGAGAAATTTTATTGCTATCAAAAAATTTTTGCGATCATGATAGTATGTTTAGCAACGGGAGATTGGGGTTTGCGCTAGCAATACAGCAGTACCAACGTTTCTCAACTGTCGTTTTTGAGCTGTTCATTTTTTTTTAATATGCCGGTCGCCCTTGTGATATACTTAATTAAAGTACAAACTAGCATCATTTCATGAGAATGAAGAAGATAATGACGATAAGATGTGGTGATATAATGTCAACAGAGCCGGCCCTGACCGCAAGTTTTATAGTGGGTCCAAAAGGGACATAGCCAGGGTGTTTCTTAGCACCCGCAAAACTTTTTCGAGCGCATAGATTTTCAAAATTTCATAGTTCAACATTAAATTTTTTCAAAGATTTGGACTTCCCTACGAAACTTCTTTTCAAGCGCATAGATTTCAATGTTTTTGGAAAGTGCATAGATTTTTTTACCCGCATGGGTCAGAAAACACCCTGGACACAGCGGTCCGCTAAAAGCCAGAATACTCGCAGAAAAGGCCTGTCAGTGGTTAAAGGAATTAGTTTACGTGAGAGTGAGATAAAGTTCTTGTGTGGTAATGAGCCTTTAAATTTAATACGGTTCATAAGAACTGGAAAGAAAGATTAAAGTTGACAATAGACAATTAGAGTTGACCATCCAAAGTCTAGCCTTTATTCCTGAACGTGTTCGTTTGATCATTCATTGAAAACTGCAGTCCTAACGTCATTGAGAGGTATTTGTGTCCCTTTGAGGTGTGCTATGGAACCTTTTGCATCGAACAGTCACCGGTTCTAAGACGTTGGTTTTTCCAAACTCGTCATCCGGGAAAACGTATAACACTTTATCCCGTAAAACGGGCTGTCCCGTTCTAAGAACAGTCTTTTGTTTCGATAACGTTTTCCCGAAATATTTTTATCCGGGTAAACACTGAAGCACTTTCGGCACACTCTCTAAACTCGCATATTTTAACTGTTTTTTTCTGATTTTCATCCTGGGGTAACCCAGGGTAACAAATTCGTAAAAAAGATCGGTCAGGAAAATCAAAGTCCGAAAAACTCAAGTTTCTTGGAACGCAAAAAACGGGGACCTTAAAAACTTTAGTCGAGATAACACTTTAGTTTGTACTAAAGATGTTCTTGAACCGGCCACCAGAGGTTTTTTAGTGAGCAAGAAAAATTTAAAGACGCCCGCGAGAAGCGGAAAATTTTTTTTCCTACCTTATGATGAAAAAAACGGAGGCCACCTGGAAGAAGGTCTGACATGACTATTCAACCCCTGCCGGCCACAGATGTCTCGGAAAACTGATCGGACATATCTCATCAGCAGTTGTCAAAAAATTTTAAACTTCCGCTTGGTAGAGCGGGAGGCCTAAAATAATGAAAAGCGATAATTCAACGGCAGTAAAAGGAGAGAACCATTATTCTTAGCCCCCCCCCCTCGCTCGGATGAACGGTAATTTTTTAAAAGTTTTGACAAGTGCTGGTGAGCTATATTGTTGTATGTGCCTTAAAATGTGCATTATATTGTTTGCGTAGCTCAGTGGGTAAGAGCGTCGCCCGGGAAGCGAAGGTCGCGAGTTCGGTTCCCTTCACACCACACGATGCTCGGTATAAAAATCCGTTGCTTTAGATCAACGAGGAGTAGGGAACACTCTTATTTACAATATGAGCGGATAATATGAAACTGTATTTGAACAGTATTGCTATGTCGAGTAACGTTTACCTATACTGAACTTGTATATTTCGACCAGGAGTTAAATGGTTACCGGACCAGCTATGTTGGCGCGTACGTGTTCGCGCCGAGAATGATCAACTTCCTCTTCTTCCGTTCTGTTTCACTTTTTCTCTACTTCTCTTTTCACTCTTTTTGTCTTTCCCAATTCCTTTTTCCAATCGCTCGGCGCGTACAATCATGCCTTAGACCAGCCTCATTTAACCCCTGATTTCAACAACAACAAAAAACAACAAAATAGCAAGACCAGCTTACGTGTACGGACGGCTTCTCGTGCCAAACCGAATCCGTATCTCGCCTCGCGGCGCTCTTCTCAACGGTCTGAAAACCGATCTGATTGACCGTTTTAGCTCTCTACAAAAGGATTTTATGAGGAGAAAAAGGTCAAAGTTTCAGGCTTTTTTAGTGGGTAAAAGGAATCTCTTCGCTGAGAAGTAGGATGGTTCTCTCGCTTAAACTGCGGGTAAAATCTGTGCCTTAACTTATACGCTCTCCAAAAAGGCTGGGTCCGCCGTTCCCTTATGACTAATCTCTTCTATCTACACCCTTAACTTATACGCTCTCCAAAAAGGCTGGGTCCGCCGTTCCCTGATGACTAGTCTCTTCTATCTACACCCTTAACGTATACGCTCTTCAAAAAGGCTGGGTCCGCCGTTCCCTGATGTTGTTGTTGTCTTGCCCATAGGACCTGTCGAGGGGAGTCCTTTTGGGATTCCCTGATGACTAGTCTCTTCTATCCACACCCTTAACTTATACGCTCTCCAAAAAGGCTGGGTCCGCCGTTCCCTGATGACTAGTCTCTTCTATCTACACCCTTAACTTATACACTCTTCAAAAAGGCTGGGTCCGCCGTTCCCTGATGTTGTTGTTGTCTTGCCCATAGGTCCTGTCGAGGGGAGTCCTTTTGGGATTCCCTGATGACTAGTCTCTTCTATCTACACGCTGCTCTGGCAGCTTTCAAGAGAAAGCCTGCTGGGAAACCTCGACCGTTACGGGTCCATACTTCAAAATTTCGAGTAGATGTAACGCTCTAGACCATCAGCAGATGAAAATTCATGTTTTGAAACAATCCACCCACTTATGAATCGAAAAGACGAGCGATGTATTCCACCGAAACACAACATCCAGTGAACCTTTTTTTCTGAAGAGAAAAACACCGCCCTCCACAACCTGGTTCGTCAAAAAAAAAAAACCTCGCAGATGAATCCGACCCGCCAATGAAAATTCGCAAGCATTGAAGCACGCTCAAAAAATTTCCCAGATCGATTGACAAAAGCTAGAACACTCAAACCACTCCCGGTCTTCTGTTTGAACGCCAACGCTTGGAAGAAGCTCAGACGTTGAAAAAACACCACTATGGCGGTTTCAATCCCCGTACATGAATGAGGAAACATCGCTAGGTTTAATTAACCCAATCCGACCAAAATTTCAAGCTGGAGAAGCATTTTACACCGAATCAATTTCCCCTCATACGACCAGGAAAATAATTTTTGAAAAAAGAGGGCGCTTCGTAAGAAGCTGTTTCTTCCTAATCGCAGATATATGTTATGGTTAGAATTGAACAGATCTCTTTTTATTTCGGCTTTCAGATGGCTCTTTCGGCTGAATATGAGAACTTTTCTTATGCGGTCTCGTTAGCCTAAGCCGTACGGCCTCATTAGCGTAAACTTTGGCCTAAGCGTTGGTCGCGACGGAGGTCACCTACACGCGGTGCGACTGTGGACGACGCTACATGGCGTCGGACCCAATGGACCTCCAAACAAAACTTCCCAATGGAATCTCCCGCAAGGGACAACGAGGACGGCTTCCCCCGAAACCTCATTTTTTCTAACACGGATCAGAAAGACCCAGCGTCTCTGATCCGAACACTCCTCCAAATCGCTGGTATCGAGACTAACCCAGGCCCAAGATGGCCTTGTTCTGTATGCTCTCTTAACGCGCCTTCGAATTGTGTTAATTGTAGCAAATGTAAGAAATGGGTACATTTCCGCTGTTCCAACCTTAACAATCTTAATGATTGGAACCCCCAATGGAGATGTAGAATTTGTGAGAGAGCCCCGATCCAGCAGACTGCCTCCCAGACGGTAGCTAACCTGAGGATAATCCAATGGAACGCTAATGGACTGAGAGCCCGACTAACCGAGCTAGAGGACCTTTTACATGAGTTGAATGTTCACGTAGCACTCATCCAAGAAACCAAAATGGATGCTAATATTCCATCTCCGAATATCGTAGGTTACACGATCATAAGAAAAGACCGCTCCAACTTTGGAGGCGGACTTGCGATACTAGTCAAAGAGAATATTCGCTATGCTAACGTGACCTCCCCAACAACGGACCAGACAGCCGAAACACTCAGCGTGGACGTGCCAACCGACCAAGGAACCATAAGAATCTGCAACATTTACATCCCACCTCGATCGTCATGCCCCAACACATACGCGCCGAACTTCAACCGACTCCTAACACAGAAGAAACCATTCATTGTCGGTGGAGACTTCAACGCACACAATAAAGTTTGGAGTGAAGGTACGGAGGATAGCAGAGGAGATGAACTATGCGACTTCATTGACGACAGCGATCTTGTATGTCTCAACAACTCAAAGATGCCCACAAGACAAAAAGCATCACCAGACATCACTCTCGCCTCGAACGACATAGCCATCGACTGCAACTGGTCAACAATCAACAGAATGAACTCTGACCACCTCCCATGCCTGATTGACGTCGAAACACAGCCATCCAGCATCTCAAACGCACGTTGTTATACAAATTACAACAAAGCGAATTGGGAAGGCTTCGAAAGGGACATCAACAAGATTCTCATGGATTTCCCATTCGCCGGCAACTCAGTTCAGATGCACAAATTCCTGACCACCACCTTGACCAAAGCGGCTAAGAACAACATTCCCCGTGGAAAGGTGCCAAAATACACGCCTCACTTAAGTGAAGATGTGAAGAAGCTGATTGCAGAACGGGACCAAATGAGGAGGGACAATCCTACGGACCCCTCACTCCCCTCAATAATGGCCGAAATCTCCTTCCGCATCAACCTCGAAAAGAGGAAGGCTTGGGAAAAGTACATATCTGAAATTAGCCACAACGAACCGGGCAACAAACTCTGGAAAACGATAAAGGCTATCGACGGCAAATCAATTAAACCGACGCACTTGACCATCAGCCACGACGGGAAAAGTCTATGCCCAACATCTGCCTCAAACGCTTTTGCCAGAAAATTAGCTAAACAAGCCCCTAAAGAGGTCGACAAATCAGCAAGAAGCACAACACGACTAATTAAAGGCCTCAAACGGACAGACGCTCCCCAAATTTCCCTGGCACAGATCGAAGAAGCAATCAAGAAAACCAAAGGTTCCAAATGCCCAGACAGTGAAGGCATCTGCCCTCTACTTCTCAAAATGGCCGGTGAAAACTTCAGAAAATGCCTCTGCATCCTCTTCAATAACACGCTGCAGACAGGTACTATCCCGTCCAGATGGAAAGATGCAAGAGTGATAATGTTACCTAAACCAGGAAAGGACTCCAGCAACCTGAACGGCTATAGACCAATATCAATACTATCCCCTATAGCCAAAACATTCGAACGGGTCTTATTACCATTCCTGGCGGAAGGCTTTCAAATCGCTGACTGGCAACATGGATTCCGCAAAGAGCACTCGACTACTACCGCACTCCTGGAAATAACCGGGAAAATAACAAACGGCTTCAATCGGAAACCACCCCCGGACCGCACTCTCATGGTCGCCCTTGACCTCACTGCAGCATATGACTTAGTGAACATATCCCTTCTCTGCAAGAAACTCACTGAAACGAATATGCCAAGAGCCATCGTCCGATGGATGTCCAGCTACCTAAGAGGCCGTACAATCAAGGTAGATTTCCAAGGAAAAAGCAGTCGACGTCTCACATGCAGATCTGGTGTCCCACAAGGAGCAGTGCTCAGCCCCCTCTTATTCAATCTCTACATAAACAACCTCCCGCAACCCACAGGAAACACGCAGATGACAGCCTACGCCGACGACATATCAATTCTCTCCTCAAGCCCCTGTATTGAAACCTGTGAAGATCAGATCAACCACTTCCTACCGAAACTCGTAGAAGAATTGGAACAACGTAAAATGATCATATCCAAGGAAAAGACTACGGTCACCCTTTTCACAACCCATACAGGCGAATGTAAAAAAGAACCCAAGGTAGAAATCCACGGAACCCTTCTGCCGACAACTAAAACACCCAAAATACTCGGTGTCGTCTTAGACCAACTCGGCACCTTCCGACAACATGCAGAATACCTTAAACAGAGAACGGCCAAAAGACTGAATATACTACGTGCCCTCGGAGGAAGAACATGGGGCCAACAGAAAAACACCCTTCTTGCAACCTACAAAACAATGACCAGATCCGTTCTCAACTACGCCGCACCAATTTACTCCCCTCAATTGGCCGAGACGAACTGGAAAAAACTACAGGCAAACCAAAATAGAGCAATTCGGATCGCAACAGGAAACCTAGCAATGGCCGGCACAGAGCACTTAGCTCTAGAAAGCGAAATGTTACCCATAAAGGAGCACAACACGATGCTTACCAAGCAATTCGTTGCAAGAGCAAGACTCCTCCCAAACCACCCCTCCCATCGTCGATGCATGGAACCCAAACCACCTAGAACTATTCGTAAACATGCCAAGGACTTAGAAATTATGCTAGTAGACAGTGATCAGAAAGCCGCACTTAAAAGAATACATACTGAAACTGTTAGAAATTTCATTAGATCTTGCTCACCTAACCCAGTTCTAGGTAAGAAACCTCCCAGAATCCATAAATCAACGAATCAACTTCCCAGGGAACAACAAATAACATTATCGCAACTACGTAGTGGCTATGCAAGTTCCCTTAACAGCTACCTACACAGAATAGGAGCTGCCCTATCACCTCTTTGCCCAAAATGTTTAGAAGAGCCACATACAACTAGTCATTTATTCTCGTGTCGCTGTGACCACACACTTTTAAGAAGTATAGATTTGTGGAATAGCCCGACGTCTGTTGTTAAGTTCTTATACCAGTGATTCCTTTCTCTCTCTCAAAAAAAAAAAAAAAAAAAGGGGAAAAAAAAAAAAAAATAAATAAATAAATAAATAAATAAAAAAAAAAAAATAAAAAAAATAAAAAATAAAAAAAAAAAAAAAAAAAAAAAAAAAAAAAAAAAAAAAAAAAAAAAAAAAAAAAAAAAAAAATATAAAAAAAAATAAAATAAAATAAAATAAACCCCGAGAGAGAAAGAGAAATAATGTAATTAGATAAATGATGTAAGTAAGGTTATTGTTTTCTGAGCCATGTCAAAGAAGACCTCGTCTACCCAGCCGGAGACCTACGGCGGGCAATCTACAACAACAACAGCCTAAGCGTTTTTTAATGTGAAAAAAAACTACTTTTAAATTATTATTTTTAAATTTAATTTTTTAAATATTATTTTTCATCAAAAAACGCTTGGGCAAAGTTTACGCTTATGAGGCCGTACGGCTTAGGCTAACGAGACCGCATAAGAAAAGTTCTGATGTAAAAAAAGAAAGAAACTACCTTCTGATCAATTTAAAGCGCCTGATCAATTCTAGCGATAACATTTAGGGTACTTTTTTACATGATTTGGTAGGGCGGAGAAGCAAGGAGGGTAGGGGCCCTAGGGGTGGAGGGGGAAGGGGGCCCTAAAGGGGGGAAGGGGGCCCTAAGGAGAAAGGGGGGAAGAGAGTTTTCATGAAAAAAATCTCTTCCAGAGACAAAGGGGCGTGGCTAAAATCTCTTCCTGAGACATTGCGCGCGAATTCGAGACATTGCGCGGGAAACGCGCGGAGGATTGTGCGCGAAACGCCCTACCAAATCATGTAAAAAAAGTGCCACATTTATATATATATACACAAGTCTATGCACTCTCCAAAAACTTTTTTTAAAAACAAAACAAATGTATGTGTTTGTAACAAAAATTCTCTGATTTTTGTAGAGAGCGTCCAAATCATTAGAAAAATTGAATGTTAAACTCTGAAATCTTCAAAATCTATGCGCTCGAGAAAAGTTGGGCGGGTTCTAAGAAACATCCTGGTAAAGCAAGATCTATTTTCATGAGGGGATGACAGGTCTCGAGAGAGGAGAAGAGAGTGCGAGATGAAAAGAGAGGATGCAGAGGAAGAGAGCATTTGTATCACTAGCCTTTTTTGATAGCTCACAGATTTGCGCATAGATTTCATACGCAGTGCGGGTTAGAGAAACACACTGGTGCATAGATTTCATATGCAGTGCGGGTTAGAGAAGCACACTGGCGCATATATTTCATATGCAGTGTGGGTTAGAGAAACACACTGGCGCATAGATTTCGTACGCAGTGCGGGTTAGAGAAACACACTGGCGCATAGATTTCGTACGCAGTGCGGGTTGGAGAAACACACTGGCGCATAGATTTCGTACGCAGTGCGGGTTAGAGAAACACACTGGCGCATAGATTTCGTACGCAGTGCGGGTTAGAGATACACACTGGCGCATAGATTTCGTACGCAGTGCGGGTTAGAGAAACACACTGGCGCATAGATTTCGTACGCAGTGCGGGTTAGAGAAACACACTGGCGCATACATTTCGTACGCAGTGCGGGTTAGAGAAACACACTGTTCGTAAGGCCGCCCTCATTAGAAGACTTTATACGTTTGCCATGCAGCAGTTAATATCGCATGTGCATAAGCATTACACAGAATTGAAGTTCCCGCTGACTTCAGCTTTTGTTAAAGTTCCCAGTAAGGTTCCTGACGTAACTAATTAATGCGATGTGTATGAATGTTTTCGATCTGTTGTAGACTTTTGAACAGACTACTTTTACCTAAGGAGCACCAAATCCGCTTCTAAAGCACTCCCTTGAGATCCTACAACTTTGTGGAAGCTGAAGAAACAGTTCCGTCTTTAGATCCTCGTCTTTCCTCATAAGAGTCTTTAGGTCCTCGTCTTTACTCATAAGAGCGAACGGCGGAGCTGGCAACAGAAGTTCTAAATCCCTTCAGAAAGTCGCAATTGTCCACCAAAGTTCCATAGACGGAATCAGATGATCTTTTCGAGCGGCATAGGATTAGAGTTTCACTCATAGCTTACCAGCACTTGTGAAAAACTTCAAAACTGACTTCTTTGCAGAGCGGGGGGCCTAAAATAATGAGAAGCAAGCGAGAGGATAAGGGCAGTAAAATAAGAGAGTCATTATTATCAGCCTTCCGCTTGGATGAACGGTCATTTTTGAATTTTTTTCGACAAGCGCTGGTTAGCTAAAATTACTATGAGGAAAAAAGCGTTTAGAGTGAAAGTATGTCATAAAAATGGGCACTGTCACCCGACTTGGATAAGAAGAGAGACCAGCGCAAAGATGGTGAGCTTAAGGGCACGGGAACAGCGGTCTCTGTCTGATAGAACTGCTGTTGAAAAAGTCAGTTACATTTCTTCGCCATATACAAAATATACGTCCTCTGTGATAGGAATATCACAGCTGGCATACGCGGAAAGATGTATAAAACAGCAATCCGTCCCGTGCTTCTCTATTCGACGGAGACCTGGCCTACAACGCGTATAACCGAGAACATTATCCACACGAATGAGATGAAAATGTTACGCTGGACACTAGGACTGACTCGCCTAGATTGTGTGCGTAACACGATTGTGAGAGGGAGACTCGGCGTTGCCCCAATACAAGACAAGATGCGAGAAGGGAGAGTTAGATGGTATGGACGTGATGCGAAGAGACGCGACCAACATCGCAAGACACGCCCTTGACATGGAAGTACCAGGCAAACGCCCTCGAGGCAAACCGAAGACAAGATATATGGATACGCTCAACCAAGACCTGCGCCTTGCAAGACTCCACTCGGAAGACGCAACGGACAGATGTTTCTGGAGAGCTAGAAGCCGTACAGCGGACCCTACTCCGACCTCGGCCGGCGCGGGACAACGCTAAGAAGAAGAAGAAGAAGAAGAATACAAAATAACAATATTGGAATTGTGTTCTTTCTAACAACTAAAGAGTGAAGAATTCCAGTTTTCCCAGTACTCAACATCAACTACTGAAAATATCAGATTCAGTGCATGGAAATTTGCGCGTTCCGAATGACGTATAATTCGATATATCGATTCAGGAATACTGTCGGTAAAATTAACTGAAACGAAAAATGAAATTTGACCTTGCGTCATCAAGAATTTCTGGTTCATCATCAGCTTGATTTGTTCTCCTGAAACAGGTTCCATTAGTTTAGACTGAGTTTTAAAGTGATAAGTGCTGCTATGTTACTCTAATCTACTATCTTCGGTAATTATTTCTTTCCCTTCAAAGGTAAAACCGGCACTTTGTTACCTGGGAGGCAGCACTTTACTTGGGGGAAGGCAGGTAACTTTTCACTGATTTTCTCGCTTAGGCTCAAGTAAAAATGTATTCTAACGAGACCGTATAGAACATATAGCCAAAAATTTTTTGTTTTATTCCAGCCTAACTGAATAAATTGGCTTAGCTGTTTTCAGTTATTATTCACTTTTTTTTCCGCTAAGGCTTTGGCAACGGTTAGGCTAACGGGGCCGTACGGCTTAGGCTAACGCATGAGAAAACTTCTCATATTATTGATTTGGTTTTTTTCCCTGATGGGAAGGCATACCCTTAGTCTAGTCTTGCAAACATTGGAATACTAGACGAAAAATTGGCTTTAAATGCTACGGTTTCGAAAATTATCTTCATAGAGGCGTTAGGCTGCGCACTGTTTTGCTCACCGACCGTTTTTTACCGTCAAAAAGTAAAACTAATTTGCTCACCTACAGTCAGAAACATACGAGTTTTTTTTGAATTTTTTTTTGCGGGAGCTCTCTGATTAGCAATTTTTATGAACGCTGTGACTGTCCAAATGGAGCAACTTATTGCATTTTGGAAGAAGAAGATGCATTTGGACAGTCACAGCGTTCATAAAAATCGCTAATCAGGGAGCTCCCGAAAAAAAAAAATTCAAAAAAAAACTCGTATGTTTCTGACTGTAGGTGAGCAAATTAGTTTTACTTTTTTACGGTAAAAAGCGGTCGGTGAGCAAAACATTGCGCAGCCTTAAATGAGACCGGTTTAAAGCTTGTTTGTACGCGCCGAGCGAGTGGAAAAAGGAATAGGGAGAGGCGAAAAGAGTGAAAAAAGAAGTAGAGAAAACGTGAAACAGAACGCAAGGAAAAGAGAATGTAGATCGTTTTCGGCGCGAACATGTACGCGTTAAAATAGCTGGTCCGGTAACCATTCAACCCCTGGTGCCAATGTCTGCAAGACAAGATGTAGGGTATGCCTGCCCATCAGGGAATAAGAGCCATAATTTTTTTGTCAAATGAATGACTAAAAATTTAGAAAAAAAGTCCCCCCAAGTAAAGTGCGCCCCCCCTAGGTAACATTGTGTCGGCAAAACACCCCCCCCCCCCAAGTAACATTGTGAAGGCAGGTGATAGACCAACAAATTAGAAACCTTCTTCCTAAAAAGGCACTTCTTATGACCACGCGCGGGTCTCTTTTTCTTATAGGAAAATCTGGAGAATTATTCGCAATGAGCGATTGACCTTAAGAGGTGAACAAATAACTTTGACGACTTTTTTCATAAAAAATTCTCAGCCGTCAGCTCAAACACATATTGTTGGATTCCAAGCTTTTCAGATCTTATCGTGTAAGTAATCGGAACTTCTTCACTTTAGTCACCCCTCCCCTAGCAGAGGTTCAATTGGGTCAGATGAGAGTGGAATTTTTTGATACGGTCTTGTTAGCCTAAGCCGTACGACCTCGATAGCGTAAACTTTTTCCTAAGCCTAAGCGAATGTAAAAATAAGTTCTTTAATGTAAAAATACTTTTTTAATGTAAAAATAACTTTTTGTGAATGTAAATAAGTCGGAAGTATGACCAATGGAACCCCTGGGAGGAGGGGTGACTAAAGTGAAGAAGTGCCAGGTAATCTATGGAGTACTAAAGACCATTTCCAATCAAGAATACCAAAGAAAGACGCACCGGTCGCAAGATATATAAGTTTGAATGATAGAAGAGGGTTCTAGTCAACACTCTTTCTCCACCCCACTCAGGCGAGAACAACGAAAATCAAAAAAAATTTCATTTTAATATAGAAAGATAAACTGTGCCCCTGAGCGTTAGTATGTAAAGAAGAAAATGTACCGTGTGCGACCACCGCGTCTTGATCGATACATTGTTGGGACTACCAGTTCACCTTGAATTCATTACACTTTAAAAATCTTACGGTGTACATAGTTAAACAAAGGACACCTGCAACTGATAAAAAGTCTGTAAAATGAAAAGCGAGAAAGAGGCAAAAGGCATGAAGGGAAAAGCTTTTAGTTAAATATATAAATATATATATATATTCAATCTTCTAAAGAACGTTCGCTTTTTAAAATTTCTTAACAGCGCTGATTACCTATGACGGTAATTCTATGCATATTAAAGTATTTTCACGATTTTTATCGGCGTCTGATCATTTCGAATGGTCTTGACGCGATTTGTAACGACGCACCCCCCTCTCGGCCAATGGAGAAAGAAGGAATTAAGTTTGGACCAATTTTTATTATTTCAAACGGTCCCGCCTTGTTGTGGCAATTGACAAAAAGCGTGTTTGAAAAATTCACTACTCGCACCAAACAAAAAACTCAAAGTCTTCAAGACTACACTTTCTGCTACAACTACTACAGTGCTGGACATAATGATAAGACACTTAACAGCTTTTTATCAATAAATCTTTATTTGATATTTCTTGTCAACAAAAACGATTCAATAATTGATAGCACGACCTTTCTTCAAAAGAATGTCAGAAATCCGATTTGACATTTATAAAAATAACAAACAATACGCCACTACAGCCGAGCTTAAAGCTGCGATAACCAAGGAGTTGGATGGAATAGAGCCACATGTAATTTCTGCGTTATATAGAAGCGTGGCTCTATTCCATCCAACTCCTTGGTTATCGCAGCTTTAAGCTCGGCTGTAGTGGCGTATTGTTTGTTATTTTTATAAACCCGACGAACCAAGAGTCCCCAGAGATTTTCCAACGGATTCAAGTCCGGAGAACGAGACGGCCAAGGTAGAGCCGGCCTGGACATAATGATAAGACACACTTAAGACACTGGGCCGTTCGCATACTGTCATTACCAACTACCTCGCCGACCATCTTGGATATGGATCGAAAACCTCTGGAGGACGTCCACGCAAGCTCACGGAACGAGAAGAGCGGTAAATCGCCAGAAAAGCTTCGAACTCGACCGCCTCCGTAATGGACATTAAGGCAGAGCTCAACTTGAATGTCTCTCGCAGAACGATTCAACGCGCTATTCGCCGTAATCCTCACATCAAACGTCAGAGGTGCTGGAAAAAACTCTCATTCCATTCATGATGAGTCACAGCAGTCGTCAGCTTGTCTACCAGCAAGACAACGCTCCTATTCACGCCAGCGCCTCCACCAAGTCATGGTTGTTGGCTAAGAACGTCTCTCTGCTACCTTGGCCGGCTCGTTCTCCGGACTTGAATCCGATGGAAAATCTCTGGGGACTCTTGGTTCGTCGGGTTTATAAAAATAACAAACAATACGCCACTACAGCCGAGCTTAAAGCTGCGATAACAATGAGTGGGATGGAATAGAGCCACATGTAATTTCTGCGTTATATAGAAGCATGCCAAATCGGATTTCTGACATTCTTTTGAAGAAAGGTCGTGCTATCAATTATTGAATCGTTTTTGTTGACAAGAAATATCAAATAAAGATTTATTGATAAAAAGCTGTTAAGTGCCTTATAATTATGTCCAGGTCAAAATCCTTAAAAAATGTTTTTCTCGAGAACTAAGAAATTTTGTTTTTTTAAACTACGGCTACTATGGTTTTCGAAGGCGAAAAAAAACATGATAATCATAATTTTCCATTTACCTTTACCGTTCGGCTGATATCATCGAAAATCAGGGGTGTCTTATCATTATGTCCAGCACTGTATACTAATTTTCGGCTCTTATTATGGGCATATGCTGCGTCTTGCATGGCAGACATTGGCACGATGCTTTTTTAAACATCAATTTTTTGATACGGTCTCGTTAGCGTAAGTTGTAAGACTCGTTAGCGTAAACTTTCACTAAGCCTGAGCGTTTTTTTTTATGTAAAAAGAATTATTTAATGTAAAAATTCATTTTTGATGTAAAATTTTTTTTGCAAGAAATGGAGTCCGTGATGCTCAAATTATTGACAATTAACAAAGTAAGGCAAGAAGCCGTAAGGCATGAGGACGCCTTGAGTGAGGCCGCGCGTTATATTTTTACATTAAAACATATTTTTACATTAAAAACGTTTAGGCTTAGTAAAAGTTTACGATAACGAGGCCGTACGGCTTAGCTAACGAGGCCGTACGGCTTAGCTAACGAGGCAGAACAGCCAGGCCGTGTTTTAGGCTTCCTCATGCCTCATGGCCTCATGCCTTACTTTGTTGATTGCCCAAATTATCACCACTTGTGAAATTTTGCAGTACTCTCTTTGATCTTCACTGCTCCCCTAAAACACGGCCTGGTTCTATTAAATTCTTTTTTCTTACTTGTTCTCTTTCTTTCTTTTTTCTATTTTTTATGTTTTTCTCTTTCTTTTTTCTTTCTTGTTCTCTTTCTTCTTACAAATTCATCCTTTCTTTTCAAATTATCTTCATAAATTTTGGGGAAAGGAAAGGGGGAGGGGGAGGGGGGTTTACCTAAGCAGGGAAGGGAAGGGGGGGCCTAAAGGGGGAAGGGGGAGGAAGACGGCCCTACCTAAGAGAAGGGGGGTAGGGGCCCTAAAGGGGGGAAAGGAGGCCTAAGGAGAAGGGGGGGAAAGGGAGTTTTCATGAATAAAATCTCTTTCTGAGAAAAAAATATTTGGACGGCTAAAGTAGATTAGAGCCAACTTTTTCCTAAGCCTAAGTGTTTTTTAATGTAAAACTAATTTTCTGAGGTGAAAATAAAATTTGGGCAAAAATTGCTCATCAGAACGAATCCGAACACTCACGTAGCTACGCACAGTCGAGCACACTCACCCCTACACTAAAGTGCCTCATAGTTGATAAGGACAGAGTAGCAGTCATGAACGTAATTAATTGAGCCAGGCCGTTTTCAAGTTGAGGCCGTGTTTCAGGAAAGCAAAGAAGAGCCGCAGAGAGTACTCAAAAGTTCACAAGTATTATCACCTATGAAGAGAGTTTTCGAAACCGTAGTGTTTAAAGCCAATTTTTCGTCTAGTAAACACATAAGGAGATAAGAGCCTAATTTTAATTTGAAGTTTTTTCATGCCAAGATTCTTTCACTCAGCTTTCGAGTTATTCGCTTCAAGTGAAGTCAGAACGACTGAACGGGATGGCGAATTTTAGAAATAAGGTTTCGCGAAAGGCGTAAAATGAATCGGCACTTGTATAGTTCGACGTAGGCTCCTCACCCCTGCATTTTGATGCACGATACATGCATGAGCATTACGCTTTATTGGTGCCAACTGTATATGCAGTGAATAAACCATGAGGTTCACAAAACTTGTATTGTACAACGCTGCAGAATAAGGTCGAATTGTCGCTACACATCGATAAAACCTAGATAAAACAGCGATGACACACGAATTCATGAGAAATTTTCATTATTTGCTAGTTATGCGGAGGCTAAACCATGCCATTGAATAAACACATCGTATTATACAGTGATGCAGTTAAAGTGCTATTGCAGATCCCACATGGATAAGACGTAGATGAAAACACTAATGGCATACATGTGTTTAATACAACTCAGTCTCTCAAGTATTCTTATTCAATTCAATTCTTTATTCCGCTTGAAACAAAACATCATGTTGAGTGACGAAACAGATGACACTGTCACAAAAAAAGTGAATTCGGTGAAGGTGATGGAAAGTGAGATCTAAATATGACAAAAACAATCATGAACATTTCATTTTAGGAAAATCGGAAAGCACACAAAAGAGCAAAGAAAGCAAAGCTTGTATCTTCAGTTATGAACTATTCATCCGCAATTTAGAACTAGTCATCCGCAATAATAAATTGAAATTCCAAATATTCAACTCACTCTTTATCGTTCGAGAGCTAACCGAGAACACAAATATAATGGAAAAAAAGAGGAGAAACAAAAAATTTGAAGAAACAAAGCACTTGAATTAAAAATGTATATTAGAGTTCGTGACAATGGTCTCACAATCAAGCTTGATAAGTTCATTTCTAAAAATGCTAGAAGAGCTTGTAGAAACGAAAGAGCAAGGTAACTTATTCCAGACATTAATCATTCTTGAGGCACAAGTGCTTGTTCTGCTTTGATATTTACACGGCAAGCATATTCTGTAGTTATTCGATTCTCTCAGCGAATAAGGCGATGGGCGAAGTTTAAACATATTTGAGTAATCTATTTGAATATTTCCGTGCAGACATTTATGGATAAACACAAGATCGGCCACATTTCTTCTATATTCAAGCGAAGAGATGGAAAGAAAATTCAGTCCAGCAACATAACTCATTTTGGGTAATCCCGCCCTTTGTAGTAACCTTCGTGTAAATGATCTTTGCACTTTTTCTATGCAGTTAACGAGACCGATAGTTACTGGGGACCATACCTCACTCCCATATTCAATAAGGGGTCTTATGTATGTGGTGTATATTCTGAGCAGAACATTAATTGATTTGGTTTTGAAAGCTCTAAAGATCATGTTTATACATTTTTGGGACTTTAGGGAGGTTAGTTCAATATGTTTAGAGAATGTGATATCTTCCTGAAATGTAATGCCAAGATCTTTCACTAATGAAGTAGTTGGTATAATATTGTCTTCTAGGTGATATGTTACTTTTGGATTCCTAGGACCACAGTGCATGATAAAGCATTTTGGAGTTGATATCACAAGTCCCCAGGTCAGTGAGTAATCGGAAATGGAATCGAGACTTTTCTGAAGAGAGTCTCTGTTTTTGGAAAAAAATTTGAGGTCATCGGCATATAGAAAACCATGGACATCTGGCTCTATGTGCTCCATGATATTTTATTTATTTATTGAAATACATTTTGCAATATAACAACACGAGGAAGACTCTGCTGACAAAACTAAAGGATAATAAAAAAAAACAGAAAAAAACAAACAACGAGAACGAGAATGAACGACTATTATAAACTTAAATCGATGTTTAAGACCAATATCATTTATAAATATTGAAAAGAGGAGGGGTCCAAGGCAACTCCCCTGGGGAACGCCACTGTTGTATACTTTAGAACCTGATAATGTATCTCCCATTGAGACTTTCGAGGACCTGCTCGTGAGAAAAGAACGGATAAGATAGAGGAGGTTGCCCGTTATTACCACTTTTTCAAGTTTGTGAACAAGAAATCTTGTGTTTACAGAGTCGAAAGCCCGTGAAAAGTCGACTAGACAGATGTCAAAGTCTTTTTTATTATTCTGAAGCGTGAGGTAAATGGAATGAGCCTCTACCAGGGATGTTACCGTGGACCGTCTCCGACGCAAACCATGTTGTTTGGGATGTAGTATGCCATTGGTTTCCAGATATTGATAAGTTATATTGAAGATCAGTTTCTCGAATACCTTTGACATAGAGCACACCATAGTGATTGGACGATGATTTTCGATCTGAGAGCGGGGCCCTTTTTTATGAACTGGTTTGATTATTCCTTTTTTCCAGGCCAGAGGGTAGTGCCCTAAAGTTAGTGAGTTAGTGAAAATGATGGAGAGAGATATGGTCAGTGAGTCCAGACAATTTTTGAGTAGTCTACTTGGAATAAAGTCAGGGTACGAGTTCAGTTTCGGAGCGATTCGTTTCAGGATGGAGTTCACCTCAAAAGGGGAGATATCATTAATGTGGTCGAGGTGAAAATTCGGGCGAGAGATTTGAAGGGGTCCACTGATTGGTAAGGGTTGTAACTTATCAAAGTACTCGGCGAAGTGTTGTTCGAAGGGGATAGTAGTTGGTTTATTGTTCACTATGAGAGCAGGAATAGATGTGTTGCTTTTAATGCGGTTGGATATAGTTCTGAAGAATACCTTCTAGTTTCTCGGGAACTTAAGCTTGTCTTCCCTAAGAACCTCGAATTTGACTAGTTCTTTGTGAAGTTTCTTGGATGTGCGTAATGATGTAATGGAGGGAGGGTTGCGTTTGTTACTTCTCTGTAGGAAGCTGTATAATCTTCTTATCTCGGGGGATACTTCAAATGTGTTCTGATATTCTTAATTTTAGGAATCCTACTATCCATTATGAATTGGATGATGTTGGTTAATTTATCGACACTTTCGTCAATAGTTAGGTTTGAGAGCATGTAAGTCCAGTCGATGCTAAAGAGGTCTGAGTTGATTATTTCCCAATCTGCCTTTTTCCAGTCTAACGATGAGCTGGTGCTTGTGATAATACGCTTGGCTCTATCTCTGATTTCAAAGTATATTGAGGCATGATCGCTGGTGGAGAAGGGAGGCCTGACAATACAGTCTTTTATGATATTTGAATTACAGAGCAGGCAATCGAGTGTATTTTGAAGTCTAGTGGGAGAAAGTACGAGTTGTTTAAGATTGTTGTCGCATGTTATGTTTAAGAACGCAAGAGACATACTACATGTATTGGAAGTGGTGAGATTTGCCCAGTCTATCTTGGGGAGGTTTATGTCTCTATTGCATTTACATTGATAATACTCCTCCTTGCGCCTTAATCACATCCTTATTGTATGACGCCATTCCTTCTCTGGACTCCCTTCCTCTTTGAAACTGTACTTCCTCCCTTGACGCACCTTCCTCCAATGCTGTCGAAGTGTTTCTTCTCTCAACCGATGCGGCGTGAGCTTCTCTACGGACGCTTCTTCGCAGGATCTCATCACCTCTTTTCACAAGTGATCTGTAGATATTGGGTTTCTTGTACAAAATAATGCGACCGAACGCGAGTACTTTGCGCTTAAGATGTCCTGTGTGTACTCGTCCCACACCTGTCTTCAGTCGTACTTCGTCGCGAGTCCTATAAAAGGAGCACCACCGCCCCCACTTTGGTAGTTCTTTGCTCGTCCTACACTCACTTCTCTTTACTCCTGCACGCAAACTCAAGACACCTCTCAGGGCGAGTGGGTGGGTTTACACTCAATCTAAACACACATTCCTTAGGCACAACAAAACGTAGACTGAATATCCTCCCTTCCTGGAACACCTAAAAGTCTTCAGATAATATTACATTTGCATAAACCTTTCGTTCGACAGCCACGTGTGCACTGTCATATTTTTTGGTTTGCTGGAACACTGACACTGACACTGACACTAACTCATGAAAATAGACGATTAAAAAGAACTGAGTTTTCCATCGATTTAATGATCTGTAAACTTAACGGTGCCTCCTAAGACCTATTATACTTTTCAATAGCTCGTTCTCGAATTGCGGTAGACCCTATAAGTCGCGATCGCACCAACACCTCACGCATTAAAACCACGGGTTTTCGCAAACGCGTGATACGAGGCTTGTAACCCGCTTTCGTTTTTACGACCCTGTACGTGCCTAAATAATTACAGTACCATTTAAAAGAATATCATAAATTAGTTTTTAAAAAGTGAATTTTTGCAAACTCAACAAGTCTTGATGAAACTTTGGAAAATTATTTTCAAAACCAGATTTACACATAATTACAAGTTCATAGCGTTCATCAAGTTCGACACAAATGATGTAATTTTCATTCATCGAAATGTGCAAAAAATCACGACTTACTGCTACAAAAAAATAACCTCGTACTCACCAGAACAGACATATTCAAACAACAAATTGCCCAATATTCTGTAACACATTCCTTGGCATCTATGACTGCTGACAGCGACGCGGCATCGACTCAATTAGGCTGTCTATATGCGAAATTGGGATGCTCTTCCAAGCAGTCTCAACCTGAAATTTGACGGATAATTCCGATTCGTGAACGGCCCTGAGCAACTTCTCAACTTCCTCTTAGAGGTACTCGGATATTTTCAAGTTGGAGCTCTGACTGTGCCAGTCAAGATTCTCGCTCGACTAGATGTTGAGCGAACCACTCCGACACGAGGCGAGACGAGTGCTTCGGGTCGTTGTTCCGTCTCTCAATGAACGAACTGCAGCGCTTAGGGTCTCATCATGTTCTCAATGATTTCTCGGTATGGGGCTACGTCCATGTGACCTTGAACATGTACCAGAGGTCCAGGACTAGCCACAACGACACATCCCCAGAGAAAAACGGACCCGCCGCCATGTTTAATCGTTGGAAGCTGGTACTGGGGACCGAAACGCTTGCTTACAGGACGAAAAATTGTATACCGGAAGTACCGAGCAGATGAAAACGATATTTCTCACTCCAGAGTACTCTAAGCCATTGCCTACGGGTTTAGGTGAGATGAGACTTAGCCCAAGCTACTACTCTCGCTTTTCTGTTTTATGATGCTCAGCGATGGCATCGACACTCCTGGTCATACGACCCTAGCAACGTCGGCAACAGACCTTCTTGGGCCGGCACGAGAGGCCTGAATGATGTTCAAGTCCAGAACGCTCGTTGCACAGAGAGGGCGGCCCGTCCTTGCCGGCTTCGAAGTGCCGCAAAATGCACAATAGACAGTTTCAATGAGTAATAAAAGTTTTTAAAACTTCCTCGGAGATGTAGAGGCTTCAATAGCTTCACGACCGCCGAATCACTGATGGAAAACTGGCTGGCTGTACTTGAGTTAAGCCCTTCTGGCGCCCCTTCTATAAGGAATCCTGGAATGGCAACGACATGTCGTGTGTTATGCGATATTTACATATGTTCTGCAACACCATTTCACACTATAATCAGAAACTAACTGATAAAGTAATAAAAAATGAATAGTTGAAAATGCCATTTACGTCAAAAAAATTGTGGTGTGCCATTTGTGGTGTGAAATCCATCCAAACATAAAACTCATCACGTGAAGTACACCACATAATTTTTAGAACCTGAAAGTTTCATTAAGATTTGTTCAGTTTGCGAAAGGTTATATTTTTAAAAAAACAAAATATGTATAATATTATTTTGAACGGTTTTGTACATATACATATGATATGTATATAGGTAATAGATTAAAATCTCACACGGCGAAAGCTATTTCAACATGCGGGATCGAATCCAGCTATCTTACTGTATGTTTGCCCGGTAATGCGAGCACTCTACCTATATTACCTCGGAGGACATATTGCTTAGTGTCAGTTAGCGAGCGAAGTCAGCAACTGGCACTATTTACGTTTGGACCCATATTGTTAACGTTTGATACACACAATACCAATATGTGGTGTGAGGGGTCAGGCGCACAAACTCTCGGGAAGAGAAATAAGAAAAGGCTGGTTTCGATCTCGCTCGGTGCTATAACTTTTTTACGTGTCATAGTTGAATCAGTTCTGTTCATAACAACGAGTCACTGCCTCCGAACTGATTTCCTGAGAATTTGGAAAGGGGATAGTAAATTTTTAACCGTAATTGAATAAGTTTTTTTTATTCAATTAACATGGAGTTTAAACAAACACTAAGTAATTAGCTTTATTGTCGAATTTGCTATTATACATACCATAACTAGAACACATATCTAGGTCTAATGATCGTAGTTAAACTAGTTTTAAAGCTAGAAGATATTTACTGAGGTGAACTTAATCGACTCTTCCGAAGAAATTATATACTAAATGATTCAACAAACGATTTTATGCGAGAATATTGAAGATGAAGACAGAATCAATAGCAAAAACTACTCAAATCAACGCCAAAAAGTCAAAATTGAGTAAAGGTTTTCTTTGTTTGTTGTTAAACAATCGAAGATTATCTGTGATAATATGAAAGAACTTTGATAAGCTAAACGTTTTTAACTACAATGCATTGGAGACTTTCGTTAGAACGCATGACTTTTGGGACATGCCCAGTTATATTAAATTGTAAGGCCTCATCGTTTATCAAACGAACCTTCACAAGGCAAACTAGAGGTTTGAAGCCTTTAGATAAACAACAACAAAAACTCTACGAAAGTTCACCGAGTCTTGCGAACTTGTAAGTATTCAAAAATAACTAAGAAAGATAACTGGAAGTCATCTTTTAATACATCATACATCAAAAAGCTGATTTCTTAACTAGCCGATGAACTCCGGCTCAAACTACATATAATTAATAGTCCTGAGTTTAAGAATGTTCTAATTTTATACATTGTCACAGCATGTCCGGGTTTGCCATGATGTTAGTATGCGCAACTATTTGGCAAAGGATCCAGAGTTTGATCCTCAATCCGGTCATTCTATTATCTAGAACAAGTGGTCTTGGCAGTTGGGAAGATTTAGAAGTATGAAAACTTTTATGTCTAAGCCGTATATGGAGAAAAAATGAACATGAACTTTTGAAAAAATGAACATTAACTGTAAACTTTCAATTTCTTTGATTCTTTCAAACACAGAGTTCATACTAGATCACACTAGTTGTCGTACCAAAAATATCAATATATATACACCCGAGCCATCTGAGCGTTTCATGAATTTCTTGCGGGGTCACTGAAAAGGAGAGAAAATTTATAAGAAAATGCAAATTTATGTATATCGTTTTGGGTATATACATGTATACGGTATATACATGTATACGGTATATACATGTATACGGTATATACATGTATACGCACATTGTGTTCGTTTATTCATATATCTCTTTTTTGGAGTAAGAAAAAGTCTTTCATCGGCTTGCCGAACAGAAACAACGTTTCCGGTGTAGTTTTTCGACAAATGTAAAAGAACAGTTTAGAAATTGCTAATTTTAATCGAATTTATTGAATATACTTTAAGAGTATACGTTATTAGGGCACTAATTGAAATCACACCTGGGATAAGGAAGATTCTCGCATTTCGAGACATCGGGGACCTATGAAAGATCAAAAGAAAGAAAAAACCTAGTCTTTCATGAAGTGGGTAACATTTAAAATTCACGAAAAAAAGTCAAAACACAATTGTCAGTGCAATTCGGCTTTCGAGATCATTGGTTGAGAAGCTGAGCTCAGGAGAGAATGACAATGGAGAAGAGGATGAAGTATACGGCGATAACGACAGAAATGAAGGATATGCCTGAGGCAATGTCTTCTTTCTCTTCCTCTGCACTCAATTCCTGAAGTTAAAAAATTTTTTTCAATTCTATTCCTGATCAGCATGATGTGATCGACTTCCGTCGGCCGGATACAAAGTACGATTGTTACCAGGAACTGATCCAACCAAACCGAAGGGGTCATAGGACCGGTAACACTGCTTCTATTATTCTCTCTCTATCAATATATCTCTATTTGTCTCCTCTCTCTCTCTCGCACTCTCTCTCTCTCTCTCTCTCTCTCTCTCTCTCTCTCTCTCTCTCTCTCTCTCTCTCTCTCTCTTTCTTTCTTTCTTTCTTTCTTTCTTTCGAGCTCCACACCTGGACCAGCCACTGGTTCCACTTAGGTTGACTTTGCATGTAACTCAAATCAGATAAATTTTTCGCTTCACGACCTGAGAGCGCAAGAAATAAATTGCATTACTTAAGTTTTTATTGTGATCTCAATTATCCTCAATAATGTTTTTCAGAGCTGTTGAAACTGTGCGAAAAAAAACGAAAGCTTTCTAGATCTTCTAAGCACGATGAGAAAGCATTAAAGAAACAAAAATATTTTCATCCTCAAAAAAATTTCAAAAAGTTGTTCAGGCTGCTTACATTGTATTCCATTCATGCTAACATGGACATTAGAAAATGGCTTCCGGCTAGGCGTTATAATCTCAGAAACTGCACTCTAAGCATACGGTCCAAAAACTGACATCGGCCCTTTCGGGATCTTTTCCGGCCTCTCCAACTTCAGCCTCGCTCTCACTCGGAGCTAAAAACCAGAGTTCTAGTCGTCCAGACATTTTTGGAAGGGTCAGTCGTGATGATAAACATTCAATATACATAAATTTAATCGAAAGACTACATATTCAGGGTGATCAAAATATTTGGGGACACAGATTTAACCGCATATTTTACTTTCATGTGAGCAAAACTTCCTGGGGAATTCGGTTCGATGCTCGCTCAAGCGAAGTCTTGAGACCCGACAACGAGGTGTGGGTTTTAGCGCAAGCTTCACACTTCAGGATGGATCAGATAGAGCAGTCCAATGGATTCAAATCTGGACTATTAGCAGGCCAATCTTTGGCAGCGATGAAAAATAAAAGTTTCGTGATATCCACTCTTGTGTCTTCTTGCTGTTATGAGCAGGAGCGCCGTCCTGCTGGAAGGTCCAGTGTTCTCTCTGGGGCTCAAGGCTTTACATGATTCTCGAGGACCTCCGATATGTACACTTGCGTATTTATTTTGGCCTCTTTACTGACGAAAAAGAAGGGAGTTCAACCCTTGGAGCAGATGCCAGCTAAATCCATGATAGACTCCGGATGGGAAGCACGTGAGAATGTTCAGCCGGCAGCATCAGCTTCTCGGGAGGTTTCAGTAAGCACCATAGCCTTTCGTTTGCTGTAGCTCCTCTCCACGGTGAACGTCTTCTTATCGGTAAAGAGGGTCATGAAATGCTCTCCAGTCGCGGTCCGAGCAATAAGAGCGGGGCATTTATCGCGCCGTGCTTCTTGCTGCTTAGGAGTGAGAAGATGACGCTTCTTGTACTAGTATTAAATCATACCAAGCTTCTTCCGAACAACATACTACTTCGTACCGTATTACTTATTCAGTTGAGCAGCTATTTTTCTGATGCTTTTGCCTTTGTTGCGGTTCAGGCATTGCTTGACGACCTTTGTGATACGGGAAGTGGCAGTGGAAGTGGGAAAACCACAGCGTGGACGGTCAGTGAGTTTACCTCGTTTGAGAGTTCAATGCACAGTCTGACGGGCGACTCCCAGCCGACGAGAGGTCTCCGAAGAAGGGTGTCCAGCAGTACTCTTCGTCAATATTGCGCCCCGACTAGGATAAAAACGCACAATTTCGCGAGTAACGAATATTGGAAGCCGAAATTTTAGTTGTAGGTAGATCAAAAGTTAGCGAAATTGACGGTGTTGTTTAAAATCTCCAGATCGACTCATCTCACGCCCAAAATGTATCACCAAATATACTGATCACCCTGTAAGGCTCTAGCGAGTAGAATCTACGAGTAGAATCTGTATGTATGTATGTAATTGATAATACAGGCTAATAACTGGATTAATTTTTTCATAGCCATGTTCAATTAATTTCTTTCATATATAAACATACACGCTCGCAGATATGCGAAGTTCGAAGTTCTTAATCTGAACTCTCAAATTTTTGTAAAGTTTCTTTGTGTCTAATTGACTTATTTCTGAATTAACATTGCATGGTTTTCTTCCAACTTAGATGTTTTGAAAGATCTTTCTCTATTCTATAGAACATTGAATATCAAAGTTCACCTGTCTCTTGATCGTTGTTCTCTGCGCCGTTGTTACTTTGACCCCCTTCCGACGCCTCCTAAAATTTTACAAAAGGCTTGTGAGCATTTCCAGTGGGATAACTGTATAGCGGTTCCAATGATACCCGAGAACCTTATGAAAACCCCTATAGCGGTTCCAGTGATACCCGAGAATCTTATGAAAACCCCTATAGCGGTTCCAGTGATACCCGAGAATCTTATGAAAACCCCTATAGCGGTTCCAGTGATACCCGAGAACCTTATGAAAACCTAATTGAAATTTGATGAGGAGGTTAAAAGAAAATTTTGATTTTCATTATTTAATGATAAAATATGAAGCCTATATAAAAAAATAAAGTTCAAGTAGCAATAATAATTTGGAGATAATGGAGATAACATTATAGAATTATGTTATATAGGATTATTCAATCGTTCCGTTGGGAAGAAATCAGACGAAACGTCCTAATTCAGCATTTGTTCTTGTCTCAGTTCTCTCATTCTTGTCTCAGTTCTCTCTACCAAGCGGTGAGTCTCCATAGTGCTCTGTGTATCGATTTCTTCCGTGCTCTTACTGCCTTTACTGAACAAAATGCCTCCCAAAAGACGAGCCGAAAAAACTTCTTCCAACGATTGTGATCCTACTGGAGTTGCTGCTCTGACTTCAGCACTCGACAGCTGTATTTCTGCCGAATCAGAAGCAAAGAAGCCTTCCCTGCCTCCTCACGTCTTGCTACTCCTGAAGACGTGCGCTGTTGTCATCAAGAAACTATCAGATTTACAGTCCACTCAGTCCCCCACCGTCGATTTAATCCAGCACGAAATTGAAGAGGACAAAAGACTCCGATCTATTGTCATCGAAAAGGCTCCAGAACATCCGGATCCTACTGCTCTCCCTTCTTCACAAACAGCTCATGACAACGCTCTGGTTCTCTCGCTACTCGACGCAGCTGGCGTAGCTGTTCACGGACTGGCCCATTTTCGGATGGGTATCAATCACAACTCTAATGGGCGACCGGCCTCCAGACCGCTGAAGGTCATTCTTCCAGCGAAGTCACTTCAGCGGCAACTTCTCGCACGTGCCTCTTCACTTCGGAATGACAACCGCTTCAGAAACATTTTCATTCGGCCAAGTCTGACCAAAGAAATGCGAGAGAAGGAGTTCTTGCTTCGGCAAGAGAAAAGAAGACTAGTGTCCGAGGGGAAAGACGTCGTTGTCTACAATGGAGAAGTGATACCAAGAGCAGAAGCCGACGCTATTCGTCGTTCGAGGCTGCAAACTGTTAGACCTTTATCTTCTTTCCCGTCAAACTAAGATCATGTCCGGGTAAGAATTCTCTCAAGTTCTTCTATTTTAACATGCGCTCTATATGTAATAAACTAGCAGCCTTCCGATTTTTTCTAGAAGCTGAGCAGCCAGATATTGTAGCGTTGTCCGAAACTTGGCTCCATGGTAGGATTAAGAATTGTGAAATTGTTGGAGATCTCCCTTATGTTGTTGTGAGAACGGACCGTGACTCTAGAGGCGGTGGTGTTTGCATTGTTATTCGTGATGTATACTCTTTTACTAAGCCAGCAATAGATTTCTCTCGTACAGAAGTCATAGCCATCGATGTTCTTATTTCAATTTGTTTTCTACGAATTGTTGTGTGTTACCGTCCACCCAGTTATAGTTCCGATCAGACAAGAGTTTTTTGTGATTTTCTATCCGATCTTTTCTCAACATCTAATCATCCCTTCTTCCTGGTGGGCGATTTCAATTCTGATTCCCTGAGTCCTCCTGTTAGTCTTTCCGATAATATAATTCATTCTCTGATTTCCTCCTTCAACCTCTCGTTTCTGTGCCGCCTCCCAACGCGCCAAAACCGATCACTTGACTGGTTCGTTACATCTCATCCTTCTCTTTTCTCCGAGTCCCGTATTATTCCCTCATTTCCGTCTTGTGATCATTTAGGATTCGATACCAATATACATATATGCTTGGACCGTATCGACGTTGAACATGTTCCAGACTATTCTCGAACTGATTTTTCTGCTTTGAATGATTACTTGTCCTCTATAGATTGGGAAGCTGCTTTCGATATGTTCTTTTGTGTAGATGACCTTTACTCTCGCTTCCTACTATTCCTCCACCACGCTCTGTCCTTGTATGTTCCAATGAAGACCCCTCGCTCGTCTTTCTCTGCCTATCCACCCCATATTCGTAGCTTGATCTCTTATCGAGATGCACTATTTCGCAATATTCGTTACCCACTTGTTCGAAAACTGTATGAAAAAGCTAGTTGTGATCTACTTAAACAAATCAACAAGTGGAATAAGCACTGCCTCAAGAAAAGGCTCACATCCTCTCGTAATTTGTACCGGCATATCTCTTCTCTCACACGTCCCAAACCCAATCCTCCTCGTTTTCTCATTGATCGAAATGGTTCTGTTTTGACTGACTCTCAAAGTAAATGTGACTTACTAGCAGCTGAGTTTGCCTCTTCCTTTACCCATGATGACGGTTTGTTACCCCGCCCCGCTGGAGATCCCATTCTTCCACAAGCTAATCTAAGTATCTTTCTTCCGTATACTGTTTCACGTGCTTTGTCTAAATTGAAATACACGGGTAGTACCGGTGCCGATGGAATTCCTCAGCTTGTGTTCAAAATGTGTCATTCTTCGCTTTCGGTTCCTCTATCCCACATATACAACTTTTGTCTTATCACATCTTCGACTCCTGCTATTTGGAAGCATTCTTTTGTGACCGCAATTCCTAAACAAGGCAAAGAACCCTCGTCTCCTTCTTCCTATAGGCCCATATCGATATTGTCCCCTGCATCGAAGACACTAGAGCGCTTACTTCGTAAGACTATTATAGAGCATCTTGAAAGATTCGATGTGTTGTCTAATTATCAGCACGGTTTTCGAGAGAAGGCTTCTGTTGTCACCAATTTATTGATGTGTGAGGAAGACTGGACGAGAGCGCTAGGGAGTGGACTTTCCACCGATGTCATATATCTCGATTTTTCTCGAGCTTTCGATACAATTAGTATTCCTAAGCTTCTCTACAAGTGTAGACATTATGGTATACCATCTCAATTGTTATTGTTTCTGGAATCCTTCTTGACAGATCGCACTTTTTCAGTTCGCATTGGTAGGACTCGTTCTCCTCAATTTAATGTGACATCAGGGGTTCCCCAGGGTTCTGTCCTTGGACCTCTGCTATTCATCTTATACATAACTGATTTGAACCATGTACTAGCTCAATTCCCTAATGTGCATTTCCAAGCATTTGCCGATGATATTAAAGTGTATGTGTCTTATAACAAAGATACCTTTTTAGAGCGAAGTCAAGAACTACAACTTGCACTCGATGCTATTACTGTTTGGTGTGAATGTAATCAACTCTCCTTGTCTCCCAGTAAAACTCTTCATCTGCATATAGGGTACCAATCTCTCATCGCCTCCTATTCAATCTGCCATGTTCTGTTATCACGTGTCAACCAAGTTCGCGACCTGGGAGTACAAGTTGTCTCATCATTGCGCAGAGGCCCAGCTGTTGAAGATCGAGTGAGCAAAGCAACGGCAGCCATGTATTCACTCCTCCGTGCTGTTCCCATCAACGACCCAGTTATTCTGCTCAAATGCTTTTCCACATATATACTTCCTCATCTAGAATTTGCATCTTGCTTCTGGAATCCATATTATAAAAAAGACTGCAAAATTATCGAGAAAGTACTTGAAGCTTTTACTCGTATCGTATACTACCGATGCTTTCCTAATCCTGACTATCCACGTGCACTTCCTTCTTATTCTTGTCGATTGGCTAACCTAGGTCTTTCTTCCTTGATAGACAGGCGGAAAGTCGCGGATCTTATGATGGGTTGGAAAATTTACAACAATAGTTCCATTGTCGCGAAGGAAAAGTTCTTCAAATGGGTTCCGATTACACGGACAAATGTTAACGGTTTGTATGTCGAAGCAACACAGAATACGGCCCGTTTCCATTGTTTCTCATTAAGGGTAACACGTATGTTCACTAGATTATCGAGAGATGTGTTGAATGTTCCGAGTGAACACGTTTTTAAAAAAGCTGTCATCAATATCATTGATACACTTTAGTCTTTCCGTTTCGAATCAGCAGACATATGGATGTAATTATTAGACACTATGACGCGCTCTGTAATAAATTGTTACAAGAATTGTCTTAGATTTCTTTTCTTTTTTTTTTCTTTGCTTCTTAAAGACACCATTGTTATCTGTGGTTTTTGAATGTTTGTTTTTGCACTGACAAGTGTAGATAAAATATAAATATATTTGCAGGAGCAATTTGACGATTTCCAATAAGTTTCGGGAAAACTCAATGAAAAAAAAAAAACCCAATTTATTTCAAATTGAGTTAAGGATAAACTCATAATGAGTGACTCGCATTCACATTCAATTTAATAGGCTTACAATATGGCTAGTATATGAGATTGAATCGTCACCTAACTATTAATTCTCTGGCCAGGGAGTATTGTGTTATGAATGTTGACTATTGAAGTACGGTTTTCACTCAATAATAGTAAGATCCTTCTGGAACATACTCGCCTTTGACATACGTGCACAAGTTTGGCGTCAAATTAGACGATTGCTATCGAATGACATGCAAAAAAAAGCAGGGTGACAGTGGTATTGATGACTGACTCCCTCTGGTGATCCACAGAATGCGCCGGTGAAGCCTTCATCACAAATGCACTTTCCACACTCACAGTGGCCGTGTTTACTACACATCACCTAGAAGGGATAGTGGATATGGTTGTGAACAAAATAGCATCGCGGGCAGAGGGAGATGAGTGCGAACAACATAGCCTCCACACTTCAACCAAGTTCACTGGTGCAACTTCTACACAGAGGTAATTTTCATGAAAATTTTCATTCTCATTTTCAGCACGGGACTTAGGAGGAATAACAAAGACCAATGAACTTAATGAAACTTCCATATATATACGTCCATATATCTTAAATTTTTTCAACAAAAAAAATTCCGAAGTTTGTGAAAATGAATCCAACCTGATGTCACATATAATTATGTATTGTAATTCAATGTGTTAATTTGTTTAACTGTAATACGGCCTGTTTCGAACAAAGCTCTCAGACGCTTAATCATAAACAGTTGGTTTTGTAAGATATGTACTCGAATGATATAAGGGATCTATCAGATGTATCTGAAGCATTCTGGTCCCATACCTCCCTGTTGGCACCCTAACTGAATCAATGACTCTATCCATAACCTATCACTAAACACTTTTTTTATCGAACTACCACTAAACAGTCAATGAAATTTACGTACAGAAACACTGGTATGAAGTCCAAATGACAAAGAAAATAGCTCGCTTGACTAGAATCGTATTTCGTTGTGTACCATGTACTATGTTGTACTATGCCCCGTATTCATTTCTCTTACGATAATACCATGATCGACTCATTAGTTTACTTTCTACGCTATCAAAATCAAAAATCGGAAAAACAGCTAGTGTCGTAGAACTAACGGTGCTACCCACGACATCGAGAATAAAGCGTTCGAATCGGACTGAATTGAAGTCATTTCTCACGTAGCTTTGTACAGACACGCCAATAAATGAATCACGAACCCCGTTCTCGAAGCAAGTGTTGTCCTTGCCACTGCAAGAGCAGTCCTCTCTTGTCCAGCCATCCTCGCATCTACACTTTCCACACTCGCACACTCCACGACCTGTAGATCAAAGAACTTTGCGAATTAAAGGATCAAGAGAATTACGTGAATCAAGGGTCCGTGCACCGGAACAACGGTGATGTAGAGAAGAATCCAATAATCACCAGAACACTGCCGATCACTCTCGCCTACCGGACAAGAGGTGTGGTCACAGCTGCAGAATTCACCAGAGAGCTGTAACAAGTTGTCTGATTATTTGGTCAAATTTTTTGGTACTTTTTAATTTCTTGGATCTTTTCGAAGTGACTATTATTCGACAACTTTGGGATATTTTATTCCCTCTTAAAAAAAAAATGCTCCGTAATAGTAGATGAATCAAGCTACATAGATTGAATGAGTGATTTGAATTTTTGGAATTAAAGAACTCACTACTGAAAACTTAGATCTATTTACTTCCAATTTTGTCTTTTTGTTTTATTGTCACATTTCCTCCTCCTTCTTGTTCTTCGACAATATCTACCTCTTTCACTCTCTCTCTCTTTCTTTATCTTACTTCCTCTCGCACTCTCTCCCCTCGCTCTTTCTCACTCTGCCTATTTTCCTCTCTTCATCCCTATCGAAAGCCACAATAATAACTAACCAAAGCGCTATCGCATTCACATTTTCCGCAGCGGCATCTTCCGTGTCCACCACAGATGATCTCTCCAGAGATCCTGTGAAATATTGATCTGTTTTGATGTAATACTCAGAACAAATATTGAATGTCTGAATGTAGGAAAAACATTTCATGTTCATTAAAGCTTTATAAGTAGATTTTGATCAACACTCAACTTATTTTTCACTCACGTCTTAACTTAATGTTTTTTTGTATTATTTTGATTTGCTGAACAGCTGTGTCTCGAGTAAAAATTTGTTTTCGAAGTTTAGAACTTCTTAAAAAGAAATTTTAAAAAAATTCTTGGATTAAGTGCAGTTTTTTTTCCAAAGTGATCAACGTTTCTTTGCTTTTGATTGTGTCATATAATTCTGATTTTATCAAAATAATAACTCCCCTTATGACCGATACAGCATCTTTCAGTAGTCTGAAGCGTTCCTTGTGCGATAAATTGTCAGGAGCTTGGCCAGTCTTATATGTGAATTCGAAAGAGATTATGATGATTTTGATTGTGACGATTTTTACAAGATCTTTTTTGATACCTGTTTTGTGAAGAAAAAGAAGCAGAAACAAAGTTTATGTCTGACTCTCTGCATTTATCCTCGAGCTGTCGCGCGTTGGAGACGCCATAGAGGGAGAGAGGACATTCACACTCACTGCCGCCCTGGAAATTGTAATTTGATAGTATTTGACATATCAATGAGGACTGACATTCCGAACAAAGCTCTATAAGAATTGATTGTCAACCTTGCGAGTCAATGAACTTTTAGATTCAATGCATGCATCAAAATATGAGCCGATAGGCTTAGCTACGCTGAACATCTCACTTTTCGTTGAAAAAAAGTTTTCAACCCTTCGTTGAAATTCTATATAGAACCTTTTCCTCAGGAAATTGAACTTCGGGCTTGAGCTATGTACTAATTGCTTAACTTTAAACATTTCATGTATCTTATTCGTTACAAATTAACAATTCAATGAGCCCTTGACCTTGACAACATGGAAAAGCCTCTCTAAAAAGGCGCTCGTCTCAAGTAGAAAAAATGACCTTTGTCAAAGAACAAATTCCGGTTCTTCTATTAACTGGAGGCAGCGGTTTGAAAGAAAGCGCTACTGTTCTCGTAAAAATTTCATTCCAAAAAAGTGAATATGGGACTTTTTGTCATGTTCTTGAGCTTTACGGCCTGTAACTCTTTAACTCTTTTTACCTCCCGTTCATTCTAAACTTTCATTATATTATTAACTTCCTCTTAAGGTCTTTTCCGGCACCCAATCTTAGTGTTTAAAAAAAAGATTAAGCTCTCTTGATTTAGGCAACCTGTTTGAGCTACAGTTATAGAATTTGTGAACTATTATATTTATTTGAACTCCGTTGTTATTGCGATAACTATACTCCGAGTGTTGTCAATTTTAATGTATAAAATAAATAAATCCGAAATTCCAATGAAAATGTTGCAACACTGGATTGCCTGCAGCTCTGTGCCTCTACTTTATACAATATCAACCACTTTTTTCTTGTAGGATCGCCCTGTCTCGTTATATGACATGACACATAATCCATACAACTGGTTAACTGTCTCGTTATATGACACCTAATCCATACAACTGGTTAACTGTCTCGTTATATGACACCTAATCCATACAACTGGTTAACTGTCTCGTTATATGACACCTAATCCATACAACTGGTTAACTCATGATGGCATGAGAAGGCCAATTGAAGTCTTTTCTTGTTTCTAGTTTCTTTTTCATTCACGAGGTACACTTTGTTGCTGAATCGAAATCTGTGATGATCTTGAAATCGGCTCACGTGTTGATGCTGAAGAAGAATAATGCTTAGAGAGAACAAAAAAAAGACGGCTAATAAGTAATCGGGATATGAATGGCTTTTTTGCTCTTTTTCTTGAAGAACTCCCACAAGAATTTTAAATCACTGTTTTCAGTTAGATAATAATTAATATGTTGCTTTCAAGAACTGAAATTTTACCCTAATAAGGTTATAAATACCGAAAATAACCAGAAGATCTATTTCAAATTTCAAAGAAAAGAGTTAAAAGCGTTGAAAGAGCCAAATGAGGAACTTTTCCTTCGAAGCAAACGCATTGGCCGCAGATCAGAGTGCCTGCCCGGTTGCACAATTGAGAGTTCCTTTCCTGCAATTTCAACCTTTGTTTTTAAAAATCGATCCATATACCCAACATCTTCATTAGTACTGTAGTTTCTCAATTTTAGTTTTGACTCAGTGAACAGCAAATTAGTTTTCGCAGTTAATTGGAATACTAATTAAACTTCTATTATAGATGCTGCAGCTTTTGTATTCTACACTTTGAAATATATGCGGCTAAGAAAATTTATACAGAAATTCTTTTCTGATACTTCAACTGCTATTCTGTCATGAATGAAAAATACAATTTAAACATCTAAGTTGTGATACTTACCATGAAGATAGGAAAGTTAAAAGTTCACCGATAAGAATAGGAGCGTTAATCGTTTCACAAGAGGCGATAAATTAGTGGATTAACATGAAATCGGAGATTCTCGCATTCGCATCTGCACGACGGGGTTACGTAGATGCCCGAGACAAAATTATAGCCGATGACTCCGACAGAAAAAGAGTAATCTCCCGAAACTTTTGAACAGTCCACGATCTCGATCTGAGAAGATTTCATGCTTTCATTGTTGTTATGCATCATAACACTGCTTCATGACTCATTTTAGCGCTGTTCTAACAACCATGCATTATAAAAAAAGGTTTCATAATTATATCATAAACCTGAAAAAAATCCAAATTTGTAAGAACAGAAGAAGAATAAAATAAACATCTTGGTATCAAAAGTAATAAAATGCATTACCCGCCCTTGTCCAAATCACACCCGCACTGGCCGCGGAATTATTCTTATTGAGCAGAAAGTGAAATTTGGGAGAATGGATGAGAGCTCACTAACCGAAACTTCGATGTCTACCATCGACCCATCCATCACATTTGGACACTCTTTGCCTTGAATTCGTTTTCTGAACAGAACAAGTCAGACTGCTGCATGAGTTCGAAAGTTTATTTGCCTGTCAGACATTCTCTCTTCCTCGATCAATCATTTGTTGTTCCGGCGTTCTTTTTAGCCTTTCTCATTTGTTCTTTTGCTTCCGGCCGTAGCTGAGATGTTCATACTCGTCTATGTGTACTTATTTCTATAAATGTTACGAGAAAAATCACACGCAAAAGTGGAGCAAATGGACTACTCGGTTTATATATATATGTACATATATACATATATTTTTTTCTCTACATACATATTTGTATATGTATTTTACATGCGCATAACCCATTTATCGGAAATTTAGAAGTCCAAATAAAACGTCACCAAATAAAAGGCTGACGTCACTAAATAAAATGCTGACGTCCACCAAATAGAATGATGACGTTCACCAAATAAATCGCTCACGACCACCAAGTGTAATGCTCACGTTGCACGTGAGCATTTTATTTGGTGGACGTATGCTTTTATTTGATGCACGTTAAATATTTCCCCATTCGTAACCAAAATGTGTCAACTGAACCAAATGGGTTAAAAAATGTATTATAGTGCTCTCGTAAAATTCGATTCTCTATACGGCTGCTGAACACACTAATAGTGAACCAGCGCGCAGCGATCGGTGCTACGAGGATAGGTCTGTCCCGCATTTCAGGGAAGAGTGTAGCTCGTCATGAGGCGGGAACAAGCGCGAAGATCATTATAGTAAAGACTTAAAAAAAGTATTCAGCCTGAAGTGACTTCATGCCTAACCCCGTCTGTTTATTGGCTCTGTAATTTTTTTAAGACTCAATTATTTGATTGCGGGTTTTATCATTACTATGTAAATGAATTTTTTTTGTTTGCTTTTCCTGATTTCTGTCCACCAACGGTTTAAAGATGAGCTCTTTATTGAACATTATTCTTGACCGAGGTCGTAAGTAAATGTTTTGCAACTTGTTCGTGAGATCCTGGAAAAAACTCTTGGAACGTCTGGTAATAACTTCTACTACTAGAAGTCCTGGTAGATCAAGGAAAAGGGGTTCGGCTGAAAACGGACCCGTCACACATGATGTAGAAGGCGATGTTGAGGTCGGTAGGCAGCGGAGAATGAGTTAGGACAAGGTTGGTCGAGGAGGGATCATTGTTGTCCGCCCTTTGCAGGTATTTGAACATGGTCGAGACCACATCGCCTGTAACAACAACCTGCGTTATTTTTTTCCTTTATAATCCATTAATGTTCTCTTTCCACAAAAAATTACCTCTTCGACCTTTTCCTTTTTTTGAAAAGTTTTTTCAAAATCAGTCTTACGATTTTGGATAGTTTTTTTCTTGATTGATAAAATATCCTCTCAATATTGACTCTCTGGAAAAGCTGCAGTATATTTCTCTGATAAAATGTTCGTTGCGTGTTCGTCTTATTCTTGTGTTCGTCTTATGGAGCGTTAGAATATCACTTTTCACTTTGCTAACTGATTTTTTTTCTGCTAACTGATTTTCTGCTTTCTGGTTTTTTTGAAACATAACGATATCCCGTTTGAACTCTCTCGCTGCAAGAAAAAAAAAAGACATCGCTGCTCATGTCTCGAACGTTATATTTCTCTCACTAATTGTACACATTTTAGGTTCTTTCTTTTTACCGTAGTCCATGTTTTCGTGGTGAGACATTGGAGCGTTCAAAAAAACCAGATAGCAGAAAATCAGTTAGCAGAAAAAAATCAGTTAGCAAAGTGAAAAGTGATATTCTAACGCTCCATTAGAAGTCCTTCCTATGCGAACGAGTTGTTTGAAAGGTTTTCCACTTCACAAAAACATTTGCTCTTACCGAAAAAAATTTTGTCGAAAATGAGCTCAGAACAAAGCTGATACAGCTAAGCTCACTAGAATGAAATAGAATAAAACATTTGGAGTTACAATGTCTTTTTCAGGAACCACTGACAATTTTGCAAAGAAAAGGCATATTTCAGCATTTTTTTCGTTAATCATTAACTTTCAGCCTTTTGCTCTTTTTCTTTCTTTCTCTTTCTCTTTCCCGTTCTCACTCCCTCTATCACCGATTCTCCTTCCCTCTCTGTCTCTATCTCTATTTCTGTCTCTCTAACTCTCTTTCTTTCTTATTTTGCCTGGCTAGTTTTTTCTCTCATTCTCTCGCTCTCCGTCTGGTCCATTTCTAAGACCTCAATTTCGCCCACACTCTATTTTTTGTTCAAAAATCAAGTCCATTCTGTTTTTCTTGTCAGTTTTATCTTTTTCTTTTTCTAACGCTCACATCACTGGCCTAGGTGTTTTTTCATCCCTCCCTCTCTCTTCTTAGGTTTGTCTCACTCTCTCCCTTTCCCTGTATTTCTCTCTCTCTCTCTCTCTCTCTATATATATATATCTCATCTTTCTCTCTTTTGACATTCCTATAAGACACGTTTGTTATTCTCTGCATGTGTTCACATTTGTTGAGAATCAAAAATCGAACTCTTTCTCTGAGTTGCAATTGACACATTCTGATCCCCTTTTTCTTCTGCCGCTTTCTTCTCAAGACCGAGAATAAGTTCTTCCTCTCTGTATTCTATCAGAAATTTTTTGATGCACATGAAGAAACAGATGTGAGAAAATCATTTAAATGGCACAATATGTTTCAATAAAGTGGGACTGAGTTGGAAAGTATGCATATATACTCCACGACGGACTGCTTAATAACTACACACATACGGTGAGCTAACTAGAAGAAAAACCGTCAGAACATTTTTGACCCAACGCCCTTTATGATGCTCTGAACTGCTTCAACAGTTCGAAAGTTCAGATTTCATTATCTAAGAGATATCACATTTTATGTACTTATGTATTAAAATTCCCACTCAATTTTCTGATCTTCCCTTTCAACGTTTTTTCTCGTTACCTTTTCTTTTTTTGCGTTTCTCTATCTCTTTCTCTCTCTAGCTCTCTATTTCTCTCTCTCTCTCTCTCTCTCTCTCTCTCTCTCTCTCTCTCTCTCTCTCTCGGAAAAAGTTTTGCGTTCTTCGTTCTCTGCTCACCATATCTGTCTGGGCTTTTCGTGGTCATATTTGTTTAAAACCCAGAACGATATTCTCCAACGAGTTCCATCAATCTTGCTTACGGTTCCTTTGGGAACAATCATAGAAAGTCCTTTTACCTACCGCACCTCATTCATCATTCAGACAGGGCTTTATCTCGAAGCTGTTGCTTTTCTAAACGCTGCTTCTACCATACCCGAAACATATGTACATAGAAAGAATCGGTATCTGTCATCATATTTCCACCATTCGCCCTTACATTTACATACATACATGTGTACCTGTTTTGTGTATCTCCCTTAATATTTGTATCGCTGATCTTTCTTTTTTCTTAAGCTTCTCTATATGACTCATCCCTGTGACTCTATTCCTGTAGTACACACTACACTTCCCAAGCCTTTCGTACCTTTTCCCTCTTTATTCCCGTTCTATTTCTGCTGCTTGTTCTATTTCCTATCCTTCCGCTCTCGCTTCCATCTCTTATATCCGACTGTTTTGCCATTTTGTCGAACCCGCTCATCCCTCAAGACTCCTGTCATTTGCGCGCTTCCAATCAAAGACTTTTTCATCAAAGGAAGCAGTTGTAGATTTATTCTGTCTTCCTCTCTCTCTCTCTCTCTCTCTCTCTCTCTCTCTCTCTCTCTCTCTCTCTCTCTCTCTCTCTCTCTCTCTCTCTCTCTCTCTCTCTCTCTCTCTCTCTCTCTCTCTCTCTCTCTCTCTCCTTTTTCGCTCTCTCTGTCCTACTCTCTCTGTCTCATTCCATATTCTCTTTTCCTTTTTCCTTTTCCTCTTTGTTTCACTCACTCACTATCCTTCTCTCTCTTTCTCTTTTTCTTTCTCTCTTTCTCTTTTCCTTCCTCCCGTTCTCTCTATTTCTCATGCTCATAAACCAATTACGCTAGTAATACATCTCGGTGTCTTTGCTATCTTTCTTTCACTACCTTCTATGTTTCTCTCTCTCTTTCTCAGTCCTTCTCTCTATTTCTCTCTAAGCTCTCCATGCTATTTCTCAACAGATTTCTGTCCAAAACACTTGGTGGAATCCTTTTTAATGTGCCACTACATTTATTAGATATGGATGGAACGAGAAGAGATCCGCGAACAAGGGAAAAGTTTATGTTTCTCGGATCACAGAGAGAAGTACACGAATATCAATATCCTGAGAATACAGCCATCTCGACCAGATTTGTAAAATAGTGAAATGTCAAAAACGGGGGAATGAAGCTGTATGTAAAGCCGACGCTCACATGCTGCTTGTAATGGCTTGGCGACAGATTGTCAAGTTTCACTACGATCACCTTTCCTAACGCTTCCCGGCTTTGTTCTCCAATTTTTATTTTTCACCCTCTCTCTCTATTACTCTCTATCTCTTTCTCACATCTCCTCACTTTTGATTTCTTTATCTGTATCTCGTTCACTGTTTTTCTCCCCCTCTCCCCCCTTTTCGGCTTCTCTGTGACTTTATCCCTTCCGTTTCTCTCGGTCTTTTTCTCATCTCTCTTTTTCTACATCTATTCGATTCTCGAAATCGTTCCGCTCGTTTATGCTCATACTCCCTTGTAAACTTGATGTGAATCTCTCTTATAGATTGGTGGCGGGTCTTCTCAAGGCATATGCTACTGACATTAAGAACGAGGAGTAGTGACTGGACCGTTCACTTCGGAAACCTCTCTCTGCTTCTTACAAAGAGACTACTATTTGCGATCCAAACAAATTCGACTGAAAATTTAAAGAAGGAAAGATCATCAAATTATAAGAGTTCTGCGCAATCGATCATTTAAGTATTTGCGATCCAAACAAGTTCGACTGGTTTAAAACAAACTTATTGGAACATATCAATATAAGTTCAAAATAGGCAACACACTCTATTGAAATTTAATGGTATCTGATTCAAGTGAATTAACAGGCAGTGTGGTATTATGTTAACAGTGTAGAATATACGTTTGCAGAATGAGAGTTCAGATTTGATGATTAATTTTTTTTTTGCTGATTTGGTTGCAAAAACACTTTTTATTTTTAAATTTTTTACAAGTGTGAGTAAAAAAGAATATTTTTTATGTAAACATTTCCTTTGAAGTTTTTCATCGATTCTACACGTATACGAATTTCGATTGTTAGATAAATACGCTCGAGAAAACAACAAAAATGTTCAATTTTCTAACTTTGTTGTAATTCGACTATAGTTTCATGCAAGGATGGATAAAACAACGAAGTTGTTCAAGATTCTAACTTTGTTGTAATTCGACTATAGTTTCATGCAAGAATGGATTTGAATGAAGTGCGTTGGGTTGGCTGTTTTTAAACGAATATTGACAATTTTTTTAAAAATTGTGTTTTAAACCGCTTAAATGATCGATTGGGCAGAAGTCCTTTTATTTCGCATCCTATCTTTTTATGATCTTTCCTTATTTAAAATTTCAGTCAAATTGGTTTGGATCACAAATAGTATTTTCCTTGTTAGATGAAGATTCGAAGAGTACATATGTACATCTACATACATACAAAAAAAAGGAAATCTTTTTATAATCTCCCTGTGTTACACATAATATGTATGTGTAAAGAAGAAGTTTTCACGAATTATCAAGGCAAGCAGTTATCTAATACACATAACAACTAATACACATAACAACAATTATTTAATACACATAACAATGAACAACCTTAAGAAGAACAAAGCCTTCTTACCTTGACTTCATAACAAAAAATAAAAACAATTTTTCAGATGACTTACCTTTCTTGATCTTGATTTGCACAACTTGCGGCTCCAACCGCACCTCCGCGCCATTTTGTGGAGAATTTCCTCCAATTGGCACGGTCTAGAAATTCAGAGTTGTGTCAATCCAGAACTTAGCTAATGAGTTTCCTCATTATCATGGACCTACTAAAAACAATATTTTTGAAAATTCAATGAATAGGATGAGTGGGAAACTCAAATCTCCTCACTTCGGGTGAAACTCGGATCTCCGTGGTCGGTCTGTAGATGCTTTCCACTCGACACTGCCCCCCTGCCTCGAGCTTGGTTCTGTTTTGACATCGAGATGACAACTTGGCGTGCTGGAGTGATAACTCATTTCGGTTTATCATCATCAATTATGGTTTCATTGATAAACTGAAAATCAGAGCGACTAAACGCCAGGAGCAGAAGTATTGAATTCGTTCATTAAAAACAAAAACAACTAGAAATGTAAAAGCTACTTCGGAAAAGAATTTGGCACTTCGATATCCGATGAAGCGAGAACGAAATGATATGGTTTGGAACCGATTCATATTGAAGAAAAAAGACGGATATATGAGCCGCAGTGGAATTGCCTCATTCATATTCACAAATAGCCACAAATTATGGGACTCCGTAGGAACTGCCGCGACATTAATCTCTGAACGATGAGATCATCGGTGCGATGACCTCATGTCATTCAAATTAGGCGAAAATTTTGAAAAATGTTGGAAGAAAAAAGTGGTAACAAGAAGAAAAAATGTTGGGTACAAAGTTTCGGGGTACGAAATGTCGCGGTACGAAGTGTCGAGAATACAACAAAAAAAACAAAAATTTTAATGAAATGTTCAACAAAAAAAGTGAAATGATTTTTGAGTACGGAAACAAATTAGATTGCGATTAGTTAGTATTTTAAGATTCATTTGGAGAGCAAGACGAGATGTGAAATCTCATTTTCTCGTACTTTAAGATGCTATTTCGCGTGCTCTCGAAAGATCATCTCATACCTCACTGATCCAACATTTTTGGGCCAATAAGGTGCGAGAGCCATGATCTCATCTTGAAATATTTCAGTTGTATTAACACTGACTCGATGATCTCATTCATCGAGCAATGATGTCATCTTCACAGATACATCGTCGATCGCTCAACTTTTTTCGAGAGATTAATGTCGTGGCTGATGAAGTACTACATCACTCCTTTCCCTTCCATCCCCATCTTTCGTTCTGTTATTATTTTTCTCATCACTGCGTCATTTGTAATTGACATTTATTGTTAAATTTTTTATTGTTTGTTATTTTTCTGTTAGTTTACTGAGTTCAATTTTTTATTCGATTTTTTCAAACTTCATCTATTACTTCTATATTACGGTTTCTCTGGGAACTCACTGAAGAGCCCCACCCAGAGAGAGCGAAAGTCTGTCTGGGCTCGGAGGCGAAACAGACTTACGCATTTGTTCTTCATAATTTAAAGCAGAACTTAATGTTTCATGTTATAACCTATCTACTGTTAAAACCTTTCTCTCTAGTACATTATGAATACAATATCAAAAAACATGCTCCGTTTTGCTTAATTAGGACTGACTTCATGACTGGCCAGAATCATTAAGACAGGTTTAAGACTGACTTCCTGACATGCCATAATCATGAGGACAGCTTTACAAATAAACGTAAAAGCGTTCGAGAGTCGTAGTTTAGCTCTAAGAAATTTCTAATAAAATCAAGGCTGCCTAAATTATTCATAAAACTAGTTTTTACTAACTAACTCACTCACTAAAAGATTTAATTCATCTTTGAACTGTGCAACTGATCATTCTTTGAATGAAGAATCAAGTTAGGCTCTTAATCATGTCTAATAAAATCAAGGCACCTTATGCCACCTGAATCGAGGCAGAATCAGTTAGTGATCAGAAGCAACCGGGCGGAGTTAGGTAATGACTTACTGGGTCTAAGCACCATGCACAATGCGGTGCTTGCTGAATGCATTGCCCACAGCTTTCTCCTCTATTGCACTCATCTGTTTCAGTGGCCGCGATTACCCCTGTAAATAGAGTCCTTTACCGAGAAGTCTGGATTAATTACGGTTTTTCTCAATCACTTAATTATTGAACAGTTATGTACTGAGTCGGTCAGGTTGCTTTTTTGAGTCTCACTCTTTACTAATCAAGTGAGCTTTCTGCATGCTGAGTAAGTATTGAATACATAACACTCAAAAGCGAGTCAATTTTGCGATTAGCTTTTTTTTGTCACTTTAATTATCAAAGTGACAAGCTTGGGTCAACATCTTCAACCCGGATCCAATATCCCCTTACACCCAAACTCAACCCATTGCGATAAAGTATATTTAATTTCCGTTCTCAACAAAAAACTGACGTCTCTATGGTTAATCAGTCCTATTTTCGTTATCATGTTTTGCAAAAGACAGAGCAGGGAGGCTCAGCAAATACTTCTCGATTTCAACTGGCTTCCGGTGAACTCTTCTCCCGTCTCACGATCATGTTGAACTGGGAACCAAACCTGTGGCGCACAGTAGGAGAATCTTGAGAGACATCCACACCATCGTGAGGGCGGAGCTTCCTTGAATGGACCCAGAAGCTGTCGTCGTGGCTGCTGAGAAGGAAAATTGAATGAATCGACATTAAAGTGAGAAAGAACAAAAAAGCAAGCGTAGAATGTATGAGACGAAATAGCGCGAGGTAGAGACACATAGTAGAGAGGAAGGAAGACAGAGAGAGTGAAAGAGAGAATCCGAAAAATAAAATAGAGAGAGAACGATACACATGCGCGCAAAGAAAGAAAGAGTGAAAAAGGAAAAGAAATAGTAAGAGAAAGAGAATGTGAAAAGAAATAGCTAAAAAAGCTGAAAAAATTAGGTGATAACAAAACTGTATCAACCAAACACGCCATAAACTGTTACAACACCGTTCATATTTATCATATGTGTTTTTGGTTTTCCGTAAAACACTCGCGATATATGTATATGTACAAACAAATTATCAATACCGGTATCGAATGATCAATTTCCCAGATTAAGGAAATTCAGATTTTTGTTTGGAGTTGAAAAAAATGTTCAGGAAATTGAAGGAAAAAAACATTTTTAATGTTTCATGTTGAATTTATAATATAATTTATCTATTTAGCAAAAAATTTTTAAAATTTCGTGAGTTTCGGTTAAAATGTTTAGGAGAACAAAAAAAAGTTTTACAGGCGAAACAATCGAAGAAGAATCAGAAGAGAAGCTTGGAGAAAAAGAGTTAATATAGTAAAGAGGTTCAAGAACATGTGTTTTAAAACAAAAAAATATCAATTAAGCCCGGAAATTATTTTCCTACCTTCGGAAATTTTTTTTCGCCCTAGTTTTATTGTTCTAAACTGAGTTGAAAGTACTCTGAGTTCTCTTTGTCTTTATTTTGTGAATTATAAAAAACTTCCTTCTCTTCCTTACTTGGACTCACTGAAGCGTAAAACAAAAGTGAATGGTTTGTGCAAACAATTTGAAGGACCTCTTTTAAAGATTTCTTATTCTCTTGATCTCTGGTTCACAGTCTCTCTCTCTCTCTCTCTCTCTCTCTCTCTCTCTCTCTCTACTTTTCTCTCTCTCCCTCTCATAAGCTATTCTACTTTCTTTTTTTTACATTGTATTCGTAGAAGCGAAATGCCGAAGAAAGCAAAAGCACCAATATTGACCCTATAGCACAACTTTGTACTGAAAGTTTCGCGTACTAGCTTTGATGAGAATTCGATGCAGAGTTTTTGCTCTAAGAATCTTTCTCATAAAAACCAGCATCCAATTTTTTGACAAAATTTGAAACTTTCTTCTTCCGCATCCCAACTTTAAAAAAGTTAACTCTACATATTTATGCTTTAGAAAAACCTCGGTATAACCGTTTCCAGCGCGATGCTGATAGAACTGTAATAGTGTATTAGCATTCAGAAATCGAGAAAACTGTGAGGAGTAAAAGTTATTCTGAAATATAAGTGGAGACTACTCCAATGAGAAGACAATTAAGATAGTGAATTTCGAAAACTGCAAAAAAGAAAAATATACCATTTACTACAAAATTCGGAACATTGATAGAGAGACACAACAGTAGTGAGCCCTATTCGAATTGCATTCTCCGCTCTTCTAGTTCTTTTCTCCTAACTTAGTTATTAAAAATGCGTTGAAACTCTCTCCCACTTGTACGCTTTTTTTGCTCCTGTTTACAGTTTTCTTTGTTATGATCTTCTTTGTGTTGAGCGTGATCTCCTCACTCTTGTCTCTCATCTCTCTCTCTTACTCTCTGTCTCTGTCTCTCATCTCTCTCTTACTTACTGCCTCTGTCTCTCATCTCTCTCTCACTTACTGCCTCTGTCTCTCATCTCTCTCACTTACTGCCTCTGTCTCTCATCTCTCTCATACTTACTGCCTCTGTCTCTCATCTCTCTCTCACTTAACGCCTCTGTCTCTCATCTCTCTCTCTCTCTCTCTCTCTCTTTCTCTCTCTCTCTCTCTCTCTCACTCTCTCTGCCTCTGTCTTTCATATCTCTCTCTCACTCTCTGTGTCTTACCTTTACATCTCTTTTTTTCTCTATTCAAAACTTTGATTTTCTGGCAAGATAATTCGAAAGAAAAAAACGGTAACTTAATAACTTTCTAACAGTTAAAAAATGAAGTTACAGTACTTACTCGAGTATTTCTAAAATTATTGGATGGAATATTTAAACTAAACCATGGTCGATTGCATCCATGATGTTTGTTCAAGCTAACGAAACTATGCAAACATCCTTTATGCAATCTCTCTCTATCTCTTTCTCTTTTTCACTCTCTCTCATGTGATTTTTTATACCTAACCTATTAGAACGCTATACGTCATTTCCATGAACAATTATCTACAAACCCCTAAACGGAGGCATTATCGAGAGCTTGAGTGTGTGACAGCAGTTACTATAGAAAAATACACTTCGCAGTCATGATGTCTAATAATAAACTATTACAGTGTTCGTTCTGATAGGCTATTATCCTTTCAATCAAGAATGAAACTCTGAAGCACAAAAAGCGAGTCAAAACTAACTGAATTAAACAGAACGAAGCACAATAGGTATTATTAAGAAGTATCTTTCATATCAGCGCATTTATTATAAAAATCGCAATAAAAACAAAAATAATGCGATTATGAAACGAATGAAGACATATGTCACTGTTTTAGTAGTTATTTTCGAATCTTTCTTCTCTTTTCAGTATAATCGAGTCTCTAAATGGGACTGTCTCAACAAAAAAATTTGGTCCTCAGCAGACGTCGGAAATCAAATGACTACTATGCTTAAACTCTGTTTAAAATTCTCGCTGAAAAATCAACTGGTAGAAGCTTGGTACTAGATACATACAGGTCCCCAGACACTCATAATGAAACATTTGAAAGACATTGAGTACAGGATCAAACAAGCATTCGTATAGAAAAGAAAAAGAATCGTTGAAAACACGCGCAAAATATACGTAAGTGAAATTCAATAATTTATCATGTCGCTGAATAATCCCACTTCCCGTATGAAACTTCGTTCAACAGTTGTTATTTTGTTCTCTTCTTACTTTCTCTCGTAACCGAGTGCGAGATATGACAAGAATGAATCTTTGAGTTCATTCGTCTAACAACACTTTTTAACCTCTATTTTCAAGATATAAACCTATACATAGAAGCTTCATCAACAATCAATGAAAATCGGTAAGAACGCTTCTTTCACTAATAAAAACCATGAAAGATACATAGACAAATTTCACAATACGTAAATATCGAAGCTTCAAAATGATTTTGAAAGATTTACTAGGCTTTCACAAGACTCAATTAAATCAAGGAAGGAGAGTGATTCGTGATGTTGGCTCTATCGATGCCAATAGAAAAGATGAGGGAGTCAATGATCGATCAAATCTACCACAGCGATTCATGGAAAAGCAGACAGAAACAAGAAACTTTAAAATTCAATTGCTTTAGTGGATAGAAGGAAAAAAAGACTGATAGAAAAAGAAAGAGGAGAATAAGAAAACATGAAAGATTGAGAATGAGATGGAAGGACTACTTTGTCAAAGCCGTTAGTCCCCAATTCTAAAGAAGGCAGAGAACGCTGAGGAGTGGAGTCGTCACATGTCGAAACAGATCCCATAATCGATGATGTTATATTACCGATGTGGCTTGCTGATCTTGATAAAGCGTTTAAATTGAATTGAAATTGAAAGATTGAGAAACGAAACTAATTTTCAAAGAGTTGTGAATGAATTAGAGAAAACCTTACAAACGGGACAGTTTAGTTATAAGTTACTTGTTCAAGTCGCAACCCTCGAATTATGAGTTAAACGAACAGGTCTCATGGAATGACGGCGAGAAAACGGAGAAAGCCAGCAAGAGATAGAGTGTGTGAAGGAGCGAGGTAGAGAGAGGGAGAGAGAGAGGAAAAGAGAGAAAGATAGAGTGAGATAGAAAAAGGAAAAAAGAGAGAGAGGAGAGGGAGAAAAGGATCTCATCTAGAGAACAGATTATAAGAAAGACAATAAGAATAGAGATGCGAGCTATGAAGGGTATATCAGAACCAGAAAAATAGAGACAAAATGGAGGGAGAGGGCGAAAAAGGGAGAAAGAAGGAAAGAGAGAGAGATAGAGGGTGAGATCGAGAAGAGAGAGAAAGAGAGAGAGACCAGAGTGAAAAAGGTGAGAAAAAAAGGATAATAATATATGTAGAACAAAGTGATCCTGATGCTCATCTCCATTTTTCTGCCCCTGATCATTCCTTCACAAAATGGGCGGGACTGCTCCAGGCAAAAGCAGGCTAGGAGTGTAATTTTTCAATCCAGACTTGTGAGCTTGTGGCTGATTGCATATTTCTATAGCTTTTTTCTTATGTTTTTCTGTCTCTCTCTGTATTCTTTAACCTCTCTCTCTCTCTCTCTCTCTCTCTCTCTCTCTCTCTCTCTCTCTCTCTCTCTCTCTCTCTCTCTCTCTCTCTCTCTCTCTGTCAATGTCTATCTCTCTCTGGTAACTGCTGACTTTTTCTTACTGTTCAACTCAGTCTCTCTCTAATTCTCGTTTGCTGCGAGGTTAACTTCTTGCTTTAACTCTTTTTCTCTGACTCTATTTCTCCCTTTCATGTCTATCTTTCTACCTCTATGTTTCTCTGTCTTTCTCTTTCTCTTCAACTCTCTAACTCTCTGGATCTAGATCGCTCCTTTTTTCCCTCATACGAGAGTTAGACTATAGTTCATTTCTTCTGAGACAGAGATGAATGAACATATGAAGGAAGCTAAAAGAGAGAAAGAGAAAAAGAAGATTAAGAGACAACACAACTACCTTAGTTTTTCTTTCGGTTATCTCTAACAACTGTCCATTCTCTGCCCTTTTTCTAACACTTCGATTTCCGATTCATTTCATCTTTTTATATCTTTTTATCAACCATATTTCTTTTTTCTTTGTTTTCTCTTACTCTCTCTTACGATTCTTTCTCTCTCTACCTTAACAAAACCACAGAAATGGAAAGAAAGCATAACTTACCAATGAATGAAAAGTAGAAAAACTTGAATGAGACTTAAAATAAAAACGGTTAAAAATTCAGATTGTGGAGAAAGAAGATATGCAATCCAAACAAATTTTTTTAGTAAATATATAGAATTCTCGAGTGGTCGAAAATTAAATTTTATCAAAATAGAAATTAACCAGTTCTGGTAGAGCTTGAATAATTCAGAGGTCAGCTTAGAGAACAGCAGACTTGCCAAGAACTCTCTAGCTCTCCATCGAAACAGGGGCGGGGCTTATCATCCTTGAGACTGCTGCTATTTCTGTGGGGCTGACTAGGGTTGATCAATCTGGGGAGAGTGTACCAGATCAGCTAACAACGTGAATGAAGGAAATTTGATGCGCGAGAGTGCGTAATAAGAGTAAAAATTCGAAATAGCAAGAGATAGAAGATAAAAAATTGAAGTACTAGAAAAGAAATATAGGAAAGTGAGAATCAGATCGAGAAGCGCAAAGGCGTGACGTGTAGAACAACGAAAGATCTGAAAAGTAGAATACGGGAAGAAGTGAACAGTAGAACAAAAGAAGGTTTGAAATACAATGCATCAAAAGTACAGAAAGTTATTATTTCACACTTTAAGTTAACCATATTAACCGAGAGTGAAAATGATAAAAGAGAAAGAGTTTAGGAAGTATTTGGGCAGAAGTCTTGCAGTTAGTTTTCCAACAAAAGACAAGGAAAAATGGCTTGAGAAAGCACCTGCAGCATCCTATTGGTTGACAAATTACGCTGTCACTTCCTGCAGCATTCTAATGGTCGGCAAATTACGCTGTCATTTCCTGCAGCATCCTATTAATCGAAAACTTACCTTGTCACTTCCTGCAGCATCCTATTGGTCGACAACTTACCCTGTCGCTTCCTGCAGCATTCTATTGGTCGGCAAATTACGCTGTCATTTCCTTCAGCATCATATTAATCGAAAACTTACCTTGTCACTTCCTGCAGCATCCTATTGGTCGACAACTTGCCCTGTCATTTCATCGGACATCTTCTTGAAGAAAATCCTTGTTATTTCAACGAGCAAGCCCAAAATACCTCCGCCCACAACGTCTGTAATTCTCTCGAATCTACATACTTTGCTTGCCTTTTTAACGAATTCCCTCTTTCTGGTATACTCTTTCTAGTCTATAATCCTTCTTTTCAGTCTTCGCTTCTTGTTCTTAACTGAGAGGGATGTTCACGCTGTTGTCTCTTTCCGTCTAACTCCCTATTTCATCTTTCTCTCTCTCTTTTTATTTCTTTTCTTCTGTCTACCTCTCTTTTTCCAACTCTTTCTATAGTTATACATAATGTATCATGCCATTTTATTCATTCGTAATACTTTTTTCTCTGACATCCTTCGTTCCAGAAGTTTTTCTCATTAGAGTTCAATAACGATTCGTAGCACACTGAATGTATTAGTTGGATAGTTGAATGGTAATACGTATTTATAGGATGTGATCAGGTTTCATCGGTTCTTCGTAACCCCCTTATGGTTAGCTTCACTTCAAAAAACTTACTGGTAGGGAGGAAGCGTTCTGGATTTGTTTTTTTTTCTCACTGCTTCATTTTTTTCTTGATAGCCCGATGGAGAGCTCTTGTGAATAGTTTTCCTTTTCACATTCTGAACTATGAAGAAAAAAAACACAGTTTCGCTGCGAGAAAAACTTCCAAGCACATATAAAAGAAAGATACTAGCACAGTAATTTTTTTCAATCACTATGCTTATTGCACTGAGTCCAAAAAACATGACAGAGAAACCTGAGCTTTTTTTAAGCTTCGGGATATACATTCGTCGCGAATTTATTTTTGCTGGAATTAATGCGTTTCTACAATTTCATAGTATAGTTTGCCATTTAAAGAACAAATAAAATAAGTGCTTTTCGGAGTGGATACGAAACTACTACGGAAGCTTCGAGTCGACGAGAGAGCAAAGGATGAAATTTTTTGAATAAAAAAATCAAATGAAAATATGGCTGATTTCGTGGAAAACCCTTTATCACAGAGAAAGCAATCGACTAAGGAATGGAAATTCAGCAAAAGTTCATAAGTTTTGGCTTTCTTTTCATAGGCTTCTTTGCCTCAGAAAACTTCTCGCTTTCTTTTCATACACTAATGCAGTGTTTTTATTTGCGAAAACATAATGAAACATAACGACATCCCGTTTTTTTCGAATTGCGTGAACGTCTTGTTTTAACCTGAAGTTTGTACAATTAGTGAGAGAGACAGTATAACGTAAAAGAGATGAGCAGTGATGTCTTTTTCTTTTGCGGCGAGGTAGTACAAAAGAAAATCTACAAAAAAATTTTAAAATTTAAGGTTTGAAAACAAAAAAAGTTCATGCAATTTGAAGAAAAAACAGGATTTCGTAATGTTTCAATATGTTTTCGCAAATGAAAAAAAAACTGCATTATGAAGGTCACTTAAAAAGTAAAGTTCATCTTCTTTTTGGAATCAGGCCGAGATTTCTTACTGTGTTCTCTGACGATGAAAAGAATTAGACATCGCTTGAGATATAAACTTTTTTGTTGAGTTCTTTCTTATTGTATTTTCCGATTTCTTTTTATCATCTATTTATCTTTTCTCTATCTTTGTATTTTGTGTGTTTACTGACAATAACTGCGCAACATTCAGTTTCTACACATCATATGTAATGTTTATTGTATAACTGTGATAATCAAGAAAATTTACTGTTCGTTAACTCGAGCTCTGCGCGTTGTTCCCTGATAAAGCTCACGATTGAGGTCATTCTATCAATGAAAAAGTAGAGCAACTCATAAAGCTGGCCAGCGGTCTGCTTGCGAGATGGAATGCCCCACTGGGGCTAGCAGGCGGTGACTCCCAAGGACTGTTAAACAGGTGCACCGAGATAACTTGAGAAGAAGAGAAGGTAGGGAAAGAGACGCGAAGTGCACAGAGCGAGAGACACGAGAGCTAGAGCGCAAAATGAATAGACAGAGAAAGGACAAGATGGTCGAAAGAGAGAGAGATAGAGAAAGAGAGAAAAAGAAAGAAAAAAAGAGCATACAGAAAGAAAGAGAGCAAGAGACAGAGAGAGAGAGAGGGAAACAGAAAAAGACGGAACGATAAAGAGAGTCTTAGAGAGCAAGAACAGTCTCGAGGACGTCTGGCGTAGTTAACACTCGCTAGAACAATACAATACTAAGCAAAGGTTGCGGGATAACCGGCAAGGCTAGAAATTGATGTTTCTGCTTGAACATGTGTCTTTCTCATTTTTCCTAGTTTCCTTACCAAGGAAAAAAATGGTCATTGTTTTTTTTTCATCTTCATATGTATTCTTAAAATGAGACGACACATTAAAACATTTTTTAACGTAGGAAACGAGTACGAATAATGTCATCATACTGAGCCATCTCTTTTATTAACAGGGCGAAAGCATTAATTCCACCATACCACAAAATAGTATTTAAACGTGACCACAGTCTCGTCTCCAACGAAATCTTATTGCGTCACGAAACATAACCTCAAAACCCAGGATGATGACATAAAAATTGAGAAAAAAAGATAAGATAAGAAATACATTTTTATACTAGTATCTTATCTTCTAAGTACATTATAATTTTTTGTCGATATCATGTACCATGCAAAGTCACTTTTTGATAAGTAAACTGCCCATTTTACTTCTCGGAAATGGTTTACTCTACGAAAACGAGTGAAAGAGTGAAAAAATTCGAAAAAAATTGAAAATTCCAGAGTAAGCTCAAACTGACTTTTTCGGTGCTAAATTTTTATTAAATACATTTTTTCACTGTGCTTTTCCGAAATAATGAAACGAACTGTATTATGAATTCCTTCAGAACCTTACCATGAAAAAAAAATTCATTGCAGTGAAAAGCTTGTTTTTGTTCGTCGTTGTGTTTTGAAACGTTTTTTTCGTCGTTTTGTTTCATCCCGTTTTGAAACAGAATACACGACTATCCGATTGGAGATACATACTTTCTCTGGCAGAACTAATGCGATGAAGCTTAACCTATGTGTATAAACCTTGAGTGATTGCTAGTGCCTGTAGCAGGGTGAGAACAGTGTAAAAGACAAGAAAAACCAACCTATATTTTTTTAATCTTCAAATGTTCAATTACACAATTTAAAGACAGTGACGACTGGTTAAGACCACAAATGAAAATACCATCTCACGGTTTAACAAAAAACAACTGTATTTTATGTCTCGGATTCAGGTAAGTCTTCTCGAAGAGGGGAGGGGGTCCAACTTGGGAACTATTGCGCAATTGACAGGCACACTATCATTGCGCCTTACAAGGATTTGACAAGCACACTATCATTGCGCCTTACAAGGACACATCGATTACGCATTCTTCTAATATTAAATGGCTTGAACTACTTTTGATAGCTTAAGAAATGATATCAAGAATTATTTATGTTTTCATATTATCTCCGGAGGTTTCCTTTGTTGCAAAACTTTATCATCAAAATCTTAGATCATGAAACTCATACTTCCAAACGATTCGAGCAGCTTCCGAACGTAGCTTTCTGACAAGAAGTTCAACATGTTTTAAGAGATATGGCCGGTTCCATGACATCTTGCAGAGCGACACCTTGCAGAGCGGCACCTTGCACCGCGCACTTTGCAGAGCGACACCTTGCAGAGCGACACCTTGCACCGGACACTTTGCAGAGCGAAACCTTGCAGAGCGACTTTCTTGGCCTTTAACAAAGTGTACACCCTACGGCCTGGCTTTAACAAAGTGTCCACCCTACGGATGGCTCAATTAATTAGTATTCTTTTTTATTTCTCTTTTTTATTTTTGTCTCTTAATTTTTTCTTACTTGTTCTCTTTCTTTCTTTTTTCTCTTTCTTTTTTCTTTCTCTTTCTTTTCTTTTCCTTTTTAAAAAAATTATCTTTATAAATTTTAGGGAAAGGAAAGGGGGAGGGGTTTTACCTAAGCAGGGAAGGGAGGGGGCCCTAAAGGGGGAAGGGGAGAGGAGGAGGGCCCTACTTAAGCAAAGGGGGGTAGGGGCCCTAGGGGGGGGGAGGGGGAGGGGGAAGGGGGGCCCTAAGGAGAAAGGGGGGAAGGGAGTTTTCATGAATAAAATCCCTTCCTGATAAAAAATCTTTGGACGGCTAAAGTAGATTAAAGCCAATTTTTTACTAAGCCTAAGCGTTTTTTAATGTAAAAATAATTTTCTGATGTAAAAATAAAAATTTATAAAGATAATTAAAAAAAAAAGGAAAAGAAAAGTAAGAGAAAGAAAAAGAAAGTAAGAGAACAAGTAAGAAAAAATAAAGAGAAAAAAAAGAGAAAGAAAAAAGAATACTAATTAATTGAGCCAGGCCCGTAGGGTGTACACTTTGTTAAAGGCCAAGAAAGTCGCTCTGCAAAGTGTCCGGTTCAAGGTGTCGCTCTGCAAGGTGTCGCTCTGCAAAGTGTCGTGTTACCGATATGGCCACTCGACAATTTTTTACAGGTGTGAGCGTGAGTAGAATAATGATTCAATCTCATTATTGAAGAGAAAGAAACGAAGAGTGTCGAAATTGTGTAAGAGATTCGAAAATTGTGGCTTCAATATGAAAATCAGCATCATTCTCTTAAAAAGCAATATGTAACAGAAGAAGCTCATTAATTTGAAAGTAATTGTCTAGTCGCTTTCGAATAATGAAAATCTTTCTCATGAAGCTCATTTTCCACTGATTCTGTCTCTCAAAGTTGGTTCCTTTCGAGTTGGCTCTTACTATTATGGTTCTTAAAAACAGAATACTTTAAGAAAATAATGAAAGTTTTGATATGATTAACGGAAACAGCTGACAGGATTAGTTATTCGCTTGGGAATGGAGAGGCACATATGTGTTATTTTTTCAAATCAAATACGAACCTGAAATTTGTGTTCTTATGAAAAAGCGGAAAAATAAGCTCGACCTATGGAATAGTTTTTTCAAGAAGCAGTTTTTATCCCTTTTTCCCCAATAAGATGTGAGTTTCAGAAGTGAGACTATGCTTGTTTTCACACACAATCTGCTGTAGGTATCGCGATGGAACAAGTTCGTTCTCCTTCTCCTCTTCCGATGCCAACTTCTCGAACAACACAAATGCTAATACTTAGTGAGAGCGTTTAATGTAATTGGCACATCATTTAGGGTTTTGAGAAACACTACCGACATTATTATTTGTAATCACTGATTATGAATAACAATGTTTTTTTCTTCAAACTAGTGAACAACTCAACACGTTTACAGTTAGTTTAGTGAAAACTGATAGGGCAATTAACAAGTTGTTCTCCTTATCTCTGAAATTTCTTTTCCAAACAAAAACACCGAAAATAACAACTTTCTGTTATTTACTAATTTTTCTACTATTCATTCGCAAAGAAGGTAGGTTTTCAAATCAGGGTGTCAGGAAAATTAGTAAATCACAGAAAGTGGTTACTTTCGGTGCTTTTATAGGTAAAGGAAATTTCAGAGAAAGAGACCCCTAATAGTAGAAGCAGGAAGACTTAAGGGAATGCAGAAACTCAAAGAAGAAGACTGAACCAAGCCAGACTTTTAGTTCTTTTAACAACAAAAACAGCATCCTGAAAACCAAACCTTCTTAAGAATATATTGGATTCTAATAATAAGCATGCATGCGATTCTATGAATAAATTAAATGTAATCAGAAACTCTCAAAAGCTTGTTTGGGGAGATGCTTGACAGAAAGTAGGTTAATTGCGTTACTTAGGCTCCAAGCAAATAGAAATGAGATGTGTTAAATAGAAATGAGATGTAACTATCCTAGCTCAGATCTGGGGCCGTATCCACAATAAACGTCAAATTTTGGACGTCCAACGCATTGTACACGTCTAAAATTAGACGCGTCCAACTGGTTTTTCGTATGGGGAAAAATTATTGGTCCACCATTTAAATAGAAGTGTCACCAAATAAAATAGTAACGGCCACCAAATAAAATAGTAACGCCCACCAAATAAAATAGTTACGTCCACCAAATAAAATAGTAACGCCCACCAAATAAAATACTAACGTTTACCAAATTTTGTATGCACGTCCACCAAATTTTTTTTCTTGTGAATTTCACCACGGCATTTTTTTTTCACCTGACACCAACCTGTATGGTTTTTTCCACCAAATTAAAAGTTCACCAATTTTTTCGTGAAATTCACCACGGCATTTTTTTGTCACTTGACACCAAAGGTTACTTTTTCTGCTCTCAGTGAGTTGTTTTTGATGGTTTTTTGTAGTGGGGGTAATTTTCGCGGGAGTAAAGTTTTCATGAGTGTTTTTTGTTTTTGATTGTTTTTTAAGTTCATTCTGTTGAATGTTTTGTTTCAGATATAATTTAAAAATAGGCACTTCTGCAGTTTAAGTGGCAGCGCTCGTGGGCTTTAAACGCTTTGGTTTCGACAACTTTCTCCATAGGATATCATTTTGAGCATCAGGGACTTTTGTTCTTGAGAAAAACTTTGTAAAAAAACTTTTTTGAGAAAAAAACAACAAAATTCCAGAAAAAACTTCTTTTTTTTGTTTAGTGTGGTTTATATCTGTATACGAGTTTATAAGGCACTTTTTTACTTGGTCTGGTACCTCGTGTCGCGGCCCCCTTCGCGTCGCTTAAACCGGATTGAACTGTGAAATTAAAAATTTTTTTACATTAAAAAACGCTTAGGCTTAGGAAAAGTTTACGCTAACGAGGCCGAACGGCTTAGCTAACGAGGCCGAACGGCTTAGCTAACGAGGCCGTACGACTTAGCTAACGAGGCCGAGGGCCGCGACGCGAGGTACCAGACCAAGCAAAAAAGTACCATTTATAAATTCTTCTAAAAAAGCTTTTAAATATGAAAAAATAACCTGATGTTGCAACTGCAAAAAATTATTTTCACATTAAAAACGCTTAGGCTTAGGGAAAAGTTGGCTCTAATCTACTTTAGCCGTCCAAAGATTTTTTTTCTCAGAAAGAGATTTTGTTCATGAAAACTCCCTCCCCCCCTTTCTCCTTAGCTCCCCCTTCCTCCCTCTAGGGCTTTGGGGGTGCTGAAACTGCAATTGAGCCCAAAATTTTTTTTGTAAAAAAATGAAAAAAAATTTCTTTGTGAAAAATTTTTTTTTGCAAGAACCAGAGTCCTTGATGCTCAAAATGAAAATCTATGAAAAAAAACCAAAGCGTTTAAAGCCCACGAACGCTGCCACTTAAACTGCAGAAGTGCATTTTTTAAAGTTTTATCTGAAACAAAACATTCAACAGAATGACCTAAAGAAAACATTCAACAACAAAAAACACTCATAAAAAACTTTACTCCCGCGAAAATTACCTCCACTACAAAAAAAACCATCAAAAACAACTCACTGAGAGAGTAGAAAAAGTAACCTTTGGTGTCAGGTGAGAAAAAAATGCCGTGGTGAATTTCACGAAAAAAATTGGTGGACTTTTAATTTGGTGGAAAAAACCATACAGGTTAGTGTCAGGTGAGAAAAAAATGCCGTGGTGAAGGTCACAAGAAAAAAAAATTGGTGGAACTGCCTACAAAATTTGGTGGACGTTTAGTATTTTATTTGGTAAACGTTACTATTTTATTTGGTGGACGTTACTATTTTATTTGGTGGGCGTTACTATTTTATTTGGTGGACGTTAGTATTTTATTTGGTAAACGTTACTATTTTATTTGGTGGACGTTACTATTTTATTTGGTGGGCGTTACTATTTTATTTGGTGGACGTTAGTATTTTATTTGGTGGACGTTAGTATTTTGTTTGGTAAACGTTACTATTTTATTTGGTGGACGTTACTATTTTATTTGGTGGACGTTACTATTTTATTTGGTGGACGTTACTATTTTATTTTGTGACACTTCTATTTAAATGGTGGACCAAGAATTCATGCCCTTTTCGTATCCACAATGCGATTTTTAAAAGTCTAATTTTGGACGTCTAATGATTAGACGTCTAATGGAAAACACTGGCGCAGCTTTGGTACGTGTCAACTTTTTTGTGGTTTTCTTCAAGTTTCAAATGTTTTCCTTGTTGTTTTTCGCTCTAAATCATCTTTCTAGAGTTATAGAATAAATTTGTTCTCATAGAACGGGCGATTCCCTTCCGTAAAGAACCAAAGGAATGTATTTTTTATTACTTTGTTTCTTACTGTCTGATCCGCGAAGCGAAGAAGCCTCGAATTTCACAGAAAAAGTTTTTGGTCGTCATAAAAAAATTTTAACACTGAAAAGATTTATTTACTTCTATTAAATTTGAGATCTTTTGATTGTGAATTGAACATTATATCAATGTCAAAACGCGAAATTTCATTGCTTCGAATTCAAGTGGCTTCACTGAATTAGTACAATTTTTATGAAGATCTTTAGATTCTTATTATTCTGCCCCGTCAACTGCTCGGAGTACTCCTTGTTTTTGAATTTAATTATTTAGACGATTGAAAAGAATCTATGCACCTCTGGAGCCAAAGTTTGAAGATCTTTTGAGCCTGAGAACTCATAACATTAGACGCCGTGCACAGATCCGCCCTCAGCAGGGCCCTCAGAAACATCATCGACTAGAGAGAGAAAAGCGGAAACACGCCGCGTACGGCGGAACTATTTTGCAGGCTCTTCTATTGTCAGTTGATGTTGCTAGATCTCGTATTCTTGTACTTTTCAACATGAAAAAAATATCTCCTCTCCCTCTCTCTCTCTCTCTCTCTCTCTCTCTCTCTCTCTCTCTCTCTCTCTCTCTCTCTCTCGCTTTCAAGCCCTCTTTCTCTATATGTCTCTATCTCTACTTCTGTCTCTCTTTTTGTCTAACGTTCAATTCTTTCGCACTCTCTTTCTCTTTCTCTCTTTCTTTTTATCTCTATATTTCTCTGCCTCCTCTCTCTACTTTCTTTGTTTGACTAATATCTTTGAAATTCTCCAAGGTTGTCGACTTCATGACATTCTTAGCTGCGGTATCAGACCGACTGCGAAGTGATGGTCGCAGTATCTATCTCTATAGGTTGGTTTCTCATTCGTGGTAGACAATTACCGGTTTTTTTTACAGCTTTAAAATAACTGACGAAGTTTGTTCCAACAGCATAAAACAACTGTTTAGCAAATAATGTTCAAGTTTCGCAAGTCTGAATATAATTGTATTTTTTCTCGGCTTTAACCAAAATTTATTTCTGCCACTCTGCCGCTCTGCCGCTCTCCAATTTGACCATACAGCAATTTGATACTTTCTCCGATTCTCTAGTTTCCCTGATACTTTGTTTTGAAAACCTTCATCAACTCCAACGAAATAAAAAAATGCGATTCAACAGTTTCTTTCTACAATTAAGTAATTTCTGCAGATTTCGGTGTTTAGTTCAAGATGCAGAGTTAAATGCTCGCTAGAAGTCAATAACTTCTGCTTGTTCTTTAAAGAAATTAAAGCTCGTTATAACTCTTTAGTATCAAACAAAGTTTTCGGAAGTAGTTATTTCATCTTTGAAACCAGTGAGTTTTTTTGTGTTTTGATTGCAGTAGCACCGTCATATCAGGTGTTCTCACATTATTCCTGCTTGCGCTGCTTGCTAATAAGCATGTTCGGCAGCAGTTTCTTGTGGTAAGCCGTGTTTTTCTAACATAAAAAAAGGATTCTTACGAATGAACTTTTAAATGAACACGATAGGAGTAGCTCGCATGTTGAGAAATTTTTGTGATTCAGATACATTTATATATAGTTTTTAATTTTTAAATGATTTTGAAACATCTGCATCCTGTACTGTTCAAAAATTTAAAATTAAACTACCTTTCTCCAAGCGGTAAACGAGCTACATAGAAGAAGAGAGCACAGAAGAGTGAGAGAGAGAGGAGAGAGAGAGAGAGAGAGAGAGAGAGAGAGAGAGAGAGAGAGAGAAAAGAGAGATTGGACAATTTAAGGAACATAGACTGTAGTGACTTTTTCGTTTCTCACAGATCCGTCCGCCTTCCCCTACTCGAAGAGCAGTCGTTCTTAAAAATATCTACAACAACTATGATTCGAACAATAACTGTGTTCGATCAATAACTACATGCTTTGAGAAATTGTAAAACATTCAATTGTTCAGGATAGTTTAAAACAGAGCAAAACGAGCTAATTATGAAGCGAAAACATTCCATTTAACCCTTTGTTTGTTTTAGAAACAAGTTTTTCCACCGCTTAGTCTTGTTGGTTTTTTTTCTGATTTATCCTCATCACAGCCAATCATCATGAGTTTCCTGACGATGTCTTTGATGACGGGTGCAGTTGTGATTGCGTTTTTTGACTGGAAAGAACGAAAAGACGGCATCTCCACATACATTTTGGTGCGTTTCACCATAACATTTACGATATGACACAAATGCTCGTCGTGTGCTGATGTAGTGTTTCAGTTAGCTCGAATCGTGAACTCGAAGTGCTTCGAGCGCGTTTTACTAAACACTGCTTCATTTGATTTAATCAAAAACTATGTTTTAAAACACAAGACTGGACTGCAAAAAATGCTTTTTGAGCGAATGCGTCGTAGAAGGAGCATCAAAGTACAATTTTTATCTACTTGACCTCGATCTGTATTTGAAAATACGATATAAGAAAACTGAAATGTGATATATTAGTTTAAAAAACTTTTCAGGGTGCGTGCATAATTTCGTCGCTTCTGCATCTTGCGATCCTCATCTTTTTCTTAATTTTCCGCGAGAAAACTCCGCCCGTCCCTTTTGGTGCATCCCAATGTAAGTGAATGTTTGCGAATTTTAAAAGGGCATCGGATTATGCGCCGCTCTTGTTTTGACTCTTTTTCTACCGAGTAGTGGTTGCGAGTAAGTTTCGCGTGTGGCGGATGTAAATATTTTCCTCGAACGACGACTTTCGTTTTTTTTTCCCAACAAAAATGAAACAAAGAGTTTGAGGTTTGATAGATTATGAGGACTAAATTTGCAAAGGAATGTAAGAACTCAAGGAAATAGAACCCTAACATAAAAAATCTACATCACTCAGAAAAAGTAACAGTGGAACAAATTGAACAAAGCAAGTCGTCTTTGAAAGTGAACTGAAAGGTTTTTATTGCCTTGAAAGTATATTTATATTAACTGCAGTATATTTACATTAACTCGATGGCAGATTTCACGAAGGATTCGGTTATCGTGCCACCAAATCAGGACTTCTACGATACTCAACCTGAAGTACCCGCGATGAATTCCACACAGGTGCGGATTTTTTGACTCTCTTTCTTCTGTTGCTTTGTGTCTCTCTCAAACTCTCTCTCCCGCTAGCTAACTTCTCTCTTTCTTCCTTCACCTATCTCTTCCACCCTTTCTCTTTCACTCGCTCTTTATCTCGTTCACTTTCTAGTCTTCAGAGCAATAGTATATGTACATCGACCTCATGTCTCACTCTTCCGAGATGGTCGTCTCTTCTTCGTAACGTTCTGTTGCGATATAGTGATTAGTCGGGCGCCATGAAACTCGTCCATATGACCCATATTCGTCTCATACATATTCGTCCCTTACCCACCCTAGTAAACAAATCTCAACGTACTGCTCTGTGGTGTTTTTCCTACTTCTATGATTCGAACAACGTCTTGCTGTAATAATTCCAATGCCAGCAGATGAGTCTTGACAACTCATCCTTTGGTGGATAAATAAAAAAATTGTATGGATCTGCAAAAGGATCAGCAAAAGTTACGAAGAGATGACAAATTTTCCGAGCTCTCAAACATATCTTGCATTCTTTGTTCGCTTGTCACTGCAACATCTTAACCTCTTTCAATTCTCCATTCGATGACCACTCTTTGTCTATCACACTGTCACTTGATGGTGTTGTTGTTGTTTGCACGTAGATCCTGTCGAGGGATATCCTTTGGGATAGATTAGTGAGGGTCCTTTTGAGTCCGGAAAAATTTTCTCCGTCTACACTTGCACCGCAGTCGGCGATCCGGAGAAGGGAGAAGGGCATTTTACTGGCACCTCGACTCGCCATTACAAGTATAAAGGAGTATCGGCTGATATTTTATCCGGTGGCATGCCCAGGCCAGTCCGCATCGCCTTCCTTTGATGAACTATACTATCCTATTTTGGTCCACGACGGGCAAGCCCGCTATCTCGAAGGCACTTGTGCAAAGAGACATGCCTCTATCCGCCACCTGAGGACGCGCTTGATACCGGTGAGGTTGAACCGGTCCCTTGCAATGGCGTGAACTTGTGGGCTGTAGCTGTTGTATGAGCCTTAAAATGTGCCTTGTCATGTGTGCGTGTGTAGCTCAGTGGGGAGAGCATTCGCCCGGAACGCGAAAGGCATGGGTTAGGTTTCCGTCACACAACACGATTTTTTGCACAGGTTTCTGCAAACAATCCGCTCCTCTGCTCGGTATAAAAATCTGTTGCTTGAGATCAACGAGGAGTAGGGAATACTCTTATTTACACGGGGCCGAACCGAGATTAGAAGAGAGGATAAAAAAAGAAAAAAAAGAAAAAAAAAGAGAAAAAAAAGAAAACCAGAACATGAGCTACTTCCCAGAAACAAAGGCGCCTAAACCTCTGACCCTAGACCTCGAGAGACCTCGGTGTTGAGAGGGGGGCATGTTGTATGGGCCTTAAAATATGCATTATCATGTGTGCGTGCGTGTGTAGCTCAGTGGGGAGAGCATTCTCCCGGAACGCGAAAGGCCACGGGTTCGGTTCCCTTCACACCACACGATTTTTGCACAAGTTTCTGCAAACAATCCGCTCCTCTGCTCGGTATAAAAATCCGTTGCTTGAGATCAACGAGGAGTAGAAAATACTCTTATTTACATGGGGGCCGAACCGGGATGAGAAGAGAGGATAAAAAGAGAAAAAGAAGAAAACCCGAGCATGAGCTAGTTCGCAGAAACAAAGGTGCCTAGACCTCGAGAGACCTCGGTGTTGAGAGGGGGGCATGTTGTATGGGCCTTAAAATGTGCATTATCATGTGTGCATGTGTAGCTCAGTGAAGAGAGCATTCGCCCGGAACGCGAAAGGTCACGGGTTCGGTTTCCGTCACACCACACGATTTTTGCACAGGTTTCTGCAAACAATCCGCTCCTCTGCTCGGTATAAAAATCCGTTGCTTGAAATCAACGAGGAGTAGGGAATACTACTTTACATAGCACCATCGAAGGCGAGTTAGGTTTAGGTAAACCTCTTCCAATTCTCTATTCGATGACAACTCTTTGTCTTTCACACTGTCACTTGATAGCGGACCCTACGCCGACTTCGGCCGGCACAAAACAACACTAAAAAAGAAGATTTTCTTGAACGCTATAGGTGTTTTAGGTATTAAGCTATAGCTAAGAGGTGTTTTCAAAAGTAAATTTTAACAAAAAAAACTACTGGGAGGTCATCCATGAAGCTTAGTGACGTTCAGGTCGAACGAGATGCCTCACACCTACCACAAATACAATACAGAGCGTCAGGAGAATTCAGATTTTGAGAACTCGCCATTTTTTGTTGTATGAACCCATTCCCAAAAAAACAACATGGTATTCCGGAAACCTTCTTTCGAAAAAAGAGGGGGAAAACAATTATCTTTGTAAGATTTAAAAAATTTAAGACATATTACGAGAATCGTTTTTCGGAAAAAAGTCAATTATTCTAAAGTTTTTAAGCTGATTATTAAATTATTTTTAAAAATTTCAATGTGTAGGAATTTTATATCCATTCTACCTTCGAAGTGTGTTCTCTATTTTTATGACTACTAAACTTTTCTTAGACTAGAAAAAACATTCCGAAACAACTTAGGAAAGCTTCTTCCCTTTTCAAAAAATGGTTTTTATTGTGGAAAGGGAAATTTTTTTCAACAAATGATTGTCCCAGAAGCCCCAAAAACAACCAAACGAAGACAAGTACGACTTTTCAATATGAGACCAACAAAGAAGCGGTAAAGTTTTTTCTTTCAAAATTAAAATCATTGAATTTGTTCGTATTCAATCAAAATTTTAATTCTCCTGAGCGTAAATTCACTGCAGGACTATAAGGAGGAACCGAGAAACTCGGAAAAAAGCTTTGGAGACAAACGCAGAAAAGTTTGTTGAACGAATACTTTGTTACACAATGGAAAGGCAGCAACGCCTGATTTAGACGGAATATGAATAAACTTACATAATTCAAATGCTATGTATATCACGAGGTAAAAAAAGCCGCTCAAATCTCACCGGGACCTAACGCATTAACCACTAAATCATCAGAGGCTGATTTTTATTTCATACAATTGTGCTATGCCTTCAAGCAAAATCATGCATTATGAGTACATAGTACAGAACGGTGATGCAAGATTGAAGCTTTAAACAAAATTGAGTTACATTGCTATTCACACTCTGATTTTAGAGCAAGGAGGAACCGAAAAACTCGGAGAAGAGCCATGGAGACAAACGAAAAAAAGTTTGTCTTCTGAGCTTATCCTTTGAAAAAACCGACGTTCATTCGATTGGAGGGCTCAGAATGAGAGGGAAGCGAGAGTTAAAGGACCATATAAGTGATAGAGAGATTGGGTCAGAATGAGAGGCAAGCGAGAGTTAAAGGACCATATAAGTGATAGAGAGATTGGCTCAGAATGAGAGGCAAGCGAGAGTTAAAGGACCATATAAATGATAGAGAGATTGGGTCAGAATGAGAGGCTAGCGAGAGTTAAAGGACCATATAAATGATAGAGAGATTGGCTCAAAATGAGAGGCAAGCGAGAGTTAAAGGACCATATGAGTGATAGAGAGATTGGGTCAGAATGAGAGGTAAGCGAGAGTTAAAGGACCATATAAGTGATAGAGAGTTTGGCTCATAACGAGAGGCAAGCGAGAGTTAAAGGTCCATATAAGTGATTGTTGTTGTTGTAGATTGCCCGCCGTAGGTCTCCGGCTGGGTAGACGAGGTCTTCTTTGACATGGCTCAGAAAACAATAACCTTACTTACATCATTTATCTAATCACATTATTTCTCTTTCTCTCTCGGGGTTTATTTTTTTTGTTGTTTTTTTTTTGTTGTTTTTTTTTTATTTTTATTTTTTTATTTTTATTTTATATTTTATATTTTTTATTTATTTATTTTATTTATTTTTTTTTTATTTTTTATTTATTTATTTTTTATTTTATTTTTTATTTTTTTATTATTATTATTTTTTTTTATTATTATTTTTTTCCCCTTTTTTTTTTTGAGAGAGAAAGGAATCACTGGTATAAGAACTTAACAACAGACGTCGGGCTATTCCACAAATCTATACTTCTTAAAAGTGTGTGGTCACAGCGACACGAGAATAAATGACTAGTTGTATGTGGCTCTTCTAAACATTTTGGGCAAAGAGGTGATAGGGCAGCTCCTATTCTGTGTAGGTAGCTGTTAAGGGAATTTGCATAGCCACTACGTAGTTGCGATAATGTTATTTGTTGTTCCCTGGGAAGTTGATTCGTTGATTTATGGATTCTGGGAGGTTTCTTACCTAGAACTGGGTTAGGGGAGCAAGATCTAATGAAATTTCTAACAGTTTCAGTATGTATTCTTTTAAGTGCGGCTTTCTGATCACTGTCTACTAGCATAATTTCTAAGTCCTTGGCATGTTTACGAATAGTTCTAGGTGGTTTGGGTTCCATGCATCGACGATGGGAGGGGTGGTTTGGGAGGAGTCTTGCTCTTGCAACGAATTGCTTGGTAAGCATCGTGTTGTGCTCCTTTATGGGTAACATTTCGCTTTCTAGAGCTAAGTGCTCTGTGCCGGCCATTGCTAGGTTTCCTGTTGCTATCCGAATTGCTCTATTTTGGTTTGCCTGTAGTTTTTTCCAGTTCGTCTCGGCCAATTGAGGGGAGTAAATTGGTGCGGCGTAGTTGAGAACGGATCTGGTCATTGTTTTGTAGGTTGCAAGAAGGGTGTTTTTCTGTTGGCCCCATGTTCTTCCTCCGAGGGCACGTAGTATTTTCAGTCTTTTGGCCGTTCTCTGTTTAAGGTATTCTGCATGTTGTCGGAAGGTGCCGAGTTGGTCTAAGACGACACCGAGTATTTTGGGTGTTTTAGTTGTCGGCAAAAGGGTTCCGTGGATTTCTACCTTGGGTTCTTTTTTACATTCGCCTGTATGGGTTGTGAAAAGAGTGACCGTAGTCTTTTCCTTGGATATGATCATTTTACGTTGTTCCAATTCTTCTACGAGTTTCGGTAGGAAGTGGTTGATCTGATCTTCACAGGTTTCAATACAGGGGCTTGAGGAGAGAATTGATATGTCGTCGGCGTAGGCTGTCATCTGCGTGTTTCTTGTGGGTTGCGGGAGGTTGTTTATGTAGAGATTGAATAAGAGGGGGCTGAGCACTGCTCCTTGTGGAACACCAGATCTGCATGTGAGACGTCGACTGCTTTTTCCTTGGAAATCTACCTTGATTGTACGGCCTCTTAGGTAGCTGGACATCCATCGGACGATGGCTCTTGGCATATTCGTTTCAGTGAGTTTCTTGCAGAGAAGGGATATGTTCACTAAGTCATATGCTGCAGTGAGGTCAAGGGCGACCATGAGAGTGCGGTCCGGAGGTGGTTTCCGATTGAAGCCGTTTGTTATTTTCCCGGTTATTTCCAGGAGTGCGGTAGTAGTCGAGTGCTCTTTGCGGAATCCATGTTGCCAGTCAGCGATTTGAAAGCCTTCCGCCAGGAATGGTAATAAGACCCGTTCGAATGTTTTGGCTATAGGTTATAGTATTGATATTGGTCTATAGCCGTTCAGGTTGCTGGAGTCCTTTCCTGGTTTAGGTAACATTATCACTCTTGCATCTTTCCATCTGGACGGGATAATACCTGTTTGCAGCGTGTTATTGAAGAGGATGCAGAGGCATTTTCTGAAGTTTTCACCGGCCATTTTGAGTAGTAGAGGGCAGATGCCTTCACTGTCTGGGCATTTGGAACCTTTGGTTTTCTTGATTGCTTCTTCGATCTGTGCCAGGGAAATTTGGGGAGCGTCTGTCCGTTTGAGGCCTTTAATTAGTCGTTTTGTGCTTCTTGCTGATTTGTCGACCTCTTTAGGGGCTTGTTTAGCTAATTTTCTGGCAAAAGCGTTTGAGGCAGATGTTGGGCATAGACTTTTCCCGTCGTGGGTGATGGTCAAGTGCGTCGGTTTTATTGATTTGCCGTCGATAGCCTTTATCGTTTTCCAGAGTTTGTTGCCCGGTTCGTTGTGGCTAATTTCAGATATGTACTTTTCCCAAGCCTTCCTCTTTTCGAGGTTGATGCGGAAGGAGATTTCGGCCATTATTGAGGGGAGTGAGGGGTCCGTAGGATTGTCCCTCCTCATTTGGTCCCGTTCTGTAATCAGCTTCTTCACATCTTCGCTCAAGTGAGGCGTGTATTTTGGCACCTTTCCACGGGGAATTTTGTTCTTAGCCGCTTTGGTCAAGGTGGTGGTCAGGAATTTGTGCATCTGAACTGAGTTGCCGGCGAATGGGAAGTCCATGAGAATCTTGTTGATGTCCCTTTCGAAGCCTTCCCAATTCGCTTTGTTGTAATTTGTATAACAACGTGCGTTTGAGATGTTGGATGGCTGTGTTTCGACGTCAATCAGGCATGGGAGGTGGTCAGAGTTCATTCTGTTGATTGTTGACCAGTTGCAGTCGATGGCTATGTCGTTCGAGGCGAGAGTGATGTCTGGTGATGCTTTTTGTCTTGTGGGCATCTTTGAGTTGTTGAGACATACAAGATCGCTGTCGTCAATGAAGTCGCATAGTTCATCTCCTCTGCTATCCTCCGTACCTTCACTCCAAACTTTATTGTGTGCGTTGAAGTCTCCACCGACAATGAATGGTTTCTTCTGTGTTAGGAGTCGGTTGAAGTTCGGCGCGTATGTGTTGGGGCAGGACGATCGAGGTGGGATGTAAATGTTGCAGATTCTTATGGTTCCTTGGTCGGTTGGCACGTCCACGCTGAGTGTTTCGGCTGTCTGGTCCGTTGTTGGGGAGGTCACGTTAGCATAGCGAATATTCTCTTTGACTAGTACCGCAAGTCCGCCTCCAAAGTTGGAGCGGTCTTTTCTTATGATCGTGTAACCTACGATATTCGGAGATGGAATACTAGCATCCATTTTGGTTTCTTGGATGAGTGCTACGTGAATATTCAACTCATGTAAAAGGTCCTCTAGCTCGGTTAGTCGGGCTCTCAGTCCATTAGCGTTCCATTGGATTATCCTCAGGTTAGCTACCGTCTGGGAGGCAGTCTGCTGGATCGGGGCTCTCTCACAAATTCTACATCTCCATTGAGGGTTCCAATCATTAAGATTGTTAAGGTTGGAACAGCGGAAATGTACCCATTTCTTACATTTGCTACAATTAACACAATTCGAAGGCGCGTTAAGAGAGCATACAGAACAAGGCCATCTTGGGCCTGGGTTAGTCTCGATACCAGCGATTTGGAGGAGTATTCGGATCAGAGACGCTGGGTCTTTCTGATCCGTGTTAGAAAAAAAATGAGGTTTCGGGGGAAGCCGTCCTCGTTGTCCCTTGCGGGAGATTCCATTGGGAAGTTTTGTTTTGGAGGTCCATTGGGTCCGACGCCGTGTAGCGTCGTCCACAGTCGCACCGCGTGTGGGTGACCTCCGTCGCGACCCCATATAAGTGATAGAGAGATTGGCTCAGAATAAGAGGCAAGCGAGAGTTAAAGGACCATATAAGTGAAAGAGAGATTGGCTCAGAATGAGAGGCAAGCGAGAGTTAAAGGACCATATAAGTGATAGAGAGATTGGCTCAGAATGAGAGGCAAGCGAGAGTTAAAGGACCATATAAGTGATAGAGAGATTGGGTCAGAATGAGAGGCAAGCGAGAGTTAAAGGACCATATAAGTGATAGAGAGATTGGCTTAGAATGAGAGGCAAGCGAGAGTTAAAGGACCATATAAGTGATAGAGAGATTGGGTCAGAATGAGAGGCAAGCGAGAGTTAAAGGACCATATAAGTGATGGAGAGATTGGGTCAGAATGAGAGGGAAGCGAGAGTTAAAGGACCATATAAGTGATAGAGAGATTGGGTCAGAATGAGAGGGAAGCGAGAGTTAAAGGACCATATAAGTGATAGAGAGATTGGCTCAGAATGAGAGGCAAGCGAGAGTTAAAGGACCATATAAGTGATAGAGAGATTGGGTCAGAATGAGAGGCAAGCGAGAGTTAAAGACCATATAAGTGATAGAGAGATTGGGCTCAGAATGAGAGGCAAGCGAGAGTTAAAGGACCATATAAGTGATAGAGAGATTGGGTCAGAATGAGAGGCAAGCGAGAGTTAAAGGACCATATAAGTGATAGAGAGATTGGGTCAGAATGAGAGGGAAGCGAGAGTTAAAGGACCATATAAGTGATAGAGAGATTGGGTCAGAATGAGAGGCAAGCGAGAGTTAAAGGACCATATAAGTGATAGAGAGATTGGGTCATAATGAGAGGCAAGCGAGAGTTAAAGGACCATATAAGTGATATAGAGATTGGGTCAGAATCAGAGGCAAGCGAGAGTTAAAGGACCATATAAGTGATAGAGAGATTGGCTCAGAATGAGAGGCAAGCGAGAGTTAAAGGACCATATAAGTGATAGAGAGATTGGGTCAGAATGAGAGGCAAGCGAGAGTTAAAGACCATATAAGTGATAGAGAGATTGGGCTCAGAATGAGAGGCAAGCGAGAGTTAAAGGACCATATAAGTGATAGAGAGATTGGGTCAGAATGAGAGGCAAGCGAGAGTTAAAGGACCATATAAGTGATAGAGAGATTGGGTCAGAATGAGAGGGAAGCGAGAGTTAAAGGACCATATAAGTGATAGAGAGATTGGGTCAGAATGAGAGGCAAGCGAGAGTTAAAGGACCATATAAGTGATAGAGAGATTGGGTCATAATGAGAGGCAAGCGAGAGTTAAAGGACCATATAAGTGATATAGAGATTGGGTCAGAATCAGAGGCAAGCGAGAGTTAAAGGACCATATAAGTGATAGAGAGATTGGGTCAGAATGAGAGGCAAGCGAGAGTTAAATGACCATATAAGTGATAGAGAGATTGGGTCAGAATGAGAGGGAAGCGAGAGTTAAAGGACCATATAAGTGATAGAGAGATTGGGTCAGAATGAGAGGCAAGCGAGAGTTAGAGGACCATATAAGTGATAGAGAGATTGGGTCAGAATGAGAGGCAAGCGAGAGTTAAAGGACCATATAAGTGATATAGAGATTGGGTCAGAATGAGAGGCAAGCGAGAGTTAAAGGACCATATAAGTGATAGAGAGATTGGGTCAGAATGAGAGGCAAGCGAGAGTTAAATGACCATATAAGTGATAGAGAGATTGGGTCAGAATGAGAGGCAAGCGAGAGTTAAAGGACCATATGAGTGATAGAGAGATTGGGTCAGAATGAGAGGTAAGCGAGAGTTAAAGGACCATATAAGTGATAGAGAGATTGGCTCATAATGAGAGGCAAGCGAGAGTTAAAGGACCATATAAGTGATAGAGAGATTGGGTCAGAATGAGAGGCAAGCGAGAGTTAAAGGACCATATAAGTGATAGAGAGATTGGCTCAGAATGAGAGGCAAGCGAGAGTTAAAGGACCATATAAGTGATAGAGAGATTGGCTCAGAATGAGAGGCAAGCGAGAGTTAAAGGACCATATAAGTGATAGAGAGATTGGGTCAGAATGAGAGGCAAGCGAGAGTTAAAGGACCATATAAGTAATAGAGAGATTGGCTCAGAATGAGAGGCAAGCGAGAGTTAAAGGACCATATAAGTGATAGAGAGATTGGGTCAGAATGAGAGGCAAGCGAGAGTTAAAGGACCATATAAGTGATAGAGAGATTGGGTCAGAATGAGAGGCAAGCGAGAGTTAAAGGACCATATAAGTGATAGAGAGATTGGCTCAGAATGAGAGGCAAGCGAGAGTTAAAGGACCATATAAGTGATAGAGAGATTGGGTCAGAATGAAAGGCAAGCGAGAGTTAAAGGACCATATAAGTGATAGAGAGATTGGCTCAGAATGAGAGGCAAGCGAGAGTTAAAGGACCATATAAGTGATAGAGAGATTGGGTCAGAATGAGAGGCAAGCGAGAGTTGAAGGACCATGTAAGTGATAGAGAGATTGGCTCAGAATGAGAGGCAAGCGAGAGTTAAAGGACCATATAAGTGATAGAGAGATTGGGTCAGAATGAGAGGCAAGCGAGAGTTAAAGGACCATATAAGTGATAGAGAGATTGGGTCAGAATGAGAGGCAAGCGAGAGTTAAAGGACCATATAAGTGATAGAGAGATTGGCTCAGAATGAGAGGCAAGCGAGAGTTAAAGGACCATATAAGTGATAGAGAGATTGGGTCAGAATGAGAGGCAAGCGAGAGTTAAAGGACCATATAAGTGATAGAGAGATTGGCTCAGAATGAGAGGCAAGCGAGAGTTAAAGGACCATATAAGTGATAGAGAGATTGGGTCAGAATGAGAGGCAAGCGAGAGTTAAAGGACCATATAAATGATAGAGAGATTGGCTCAGAATGAGAGGCAAGCGAGAGTTAAAGGACCATATAAGTGATAGAGAGATTGGCTCAGAATGAGAGGCAAGCGAGATTTAAAGGACCATATAAGTGATAGAGAGATTGGGTCAGAATGAGAGGCAAGCGAGAGTTAAAGGACCATATAAGTGATAGAGAGATTGGCTCAGAATGAGAGGCAAGCGAGAGTTAAAGGACCATATAAGTGATAGAGAGATTGGGTCAGAATGAGAGGCAAGCGAGAGTTAAAGGACCATATAAGTGATAGAGAGATTGGGTCAGAATGAGAGGCAAGCGAGAGTTAAAGGACCATATAAGTGATAGAGAGATTGGCTCATAATGAGAGGCAAGCGAGAGTTAAAGGACCATATAAGTGATAGAGAGATTGGGTCAGAATGAGAGGCAAGCGAGAGTTAAAGGACCATATAAGTGATAGAGAGATTGGGTCAGAATGAGAGGCAAGCGAGAGTTAAAGGACCATATAAGTGATAGAGAGATTGGGTCATAATGAGAGGCAAGCGAGAGTTAAAGGACCATATAAGTGATATAGAGATTGGGTCAGAATCAGAGGCAAGCGAGAGTTAAAGGACCATATAAGTGATAGAGAGATTGGCTCAGAATGAGAGGCAAGCGAGAGTTAAAGGACCATATAAGTGATAGAGAGATTGGGTCAGAATGAGAGGCAAGCGAGAGTTAAAGGACCATATAAGTGATAGAGAGATTGGGTCAGAATGAGAGGCAAGCGAGAGTTAAAGGACCATATAAGTGATAGAGAGATTGGCTCATAATGAGAGGCAAGCGAGAGTTAAAGGACCATATAAGTGATAGAGAGATTGGGTCAGAATGAGAGGCAAGCGAGAGTTAAAGGACCATATAAGTGATAGAGAGATTGGGTCAGAATGAGAGGCAAGCGAGAGTTAAAGGACCATATAAGTGATAGAGAGATTGGGTCAGAATGAGAGGCAAGCGAGAGTTAAAGGACCATATAAGTGATAGAGAGATTGGGTCATAATGAGAGGCAAGCGAGAGTTAAAGGACCATATAAGTGATATAGAGATTGGGTCAGAATCAGAGGCAAGCGAGAGTTAAAGGACCATATAAGTGATAGAGAGATTGGCTCAGAATGAGAGGCAAGCGAGAGTTAAAGGACCATATAAGTGATAGAGAGATTGGGTCAGAATGAGAGGCAAGCGAGAGTTAAAGACCATATAAGTGATAGAGAGATTGGGCTCAGAATGAGAGGCAAGCGAGAGTTAAAGGACCATATAAGTGATAGAGAGATTGGGTCAGAATGAGAGGCAAGCGAGAGTTAAAGGACCATATAAGTGATAGAGAGATTGGGTCAGAATGAGAGGGAAGCGAGAGTTAAAGGACCATATAAGTGATAGAGAGATTGGGTCAGAATGAGAGGCAAGCGAGAGTTAAAGGACCATATAAGTGATAGAGAGATTGGGTCATAATGAGAGGCAAGCGAGAGTTAAAGGACCATATAAGTGATATAGAGATTGGGTCAGAATCAGAGGCAAGCGAGAGTTAAAGGACCATATAAGTGATAGAGAGATTGGGTCAGAATGAGAGGCAAGCGAGAGTTAAATGACCATATAAGTGATAGAGAGATTGGGTCAGAATGAGAGGGAAGCGAGAGTTAAAGGACCATATAAGTGATAGAGAGATTGGGTCAGAATGAGAGGCAAGCGAGAGTTAGAGGACCATATAAGTGATAGAGAGATTGGGTCAGAATGAGAGGCAAGCGAGAGTTAAAGGACCATATAAGTGATATAGAGATTGGGTCAGAATGAGAGGCAAGCGAGAGTTAAAGGACCATATAAGTGATAGAGAGATTGGGTCAGAATGAGAGGCAAGCGAGAGTTAAATGACCATATAAGTGATAGAGAGATTGGGTCAGAATGAGAGGCAAGCGAGAGTTAAAGGACCATATGAGTGATAGAGAGATTGGGTCAGAATGAGAGGTAAGCGAGAGTTAAAGGACCATATAAGTGATAGAGAGATTGGCTCATAATGAGAGGCAAGCGAGAGTTAAAGGACCATATAAGTGATAGAGAGATTGGGTCAGAATGAGAGGCAAGCGAGAGTTAAAGGACCATATAAGTGATAGAGAGATTGGCTCAGAATGAGAGGCAAGCGAGAGTTAAAGGACCATATAAGTGATAGAGAGATTGGCTCAGAATGAGAGGCAAGCGAGAGTTAAAGGACCATATAAGTGATAGAGAGATTGGGTCAGAATGAGAGGCAAGCGAGAGTTAAAGGACCATATAAGTAATAGAGAGATTGGCTCAGAATGAGAGGCAAGCGAGAGTTAAAGGACCATATAAGTGATAGAGAGATTGGGTCAGAATGAGAGGCAAGCGAGAGTTAAAGGACCATATAAGTGATAGAGAGATTGGGTCAGAATGAGAGGCAAGCGAGAGTTAAAGGACCATATAAGTGATAGAGAGATTGGCTCAGAATGAGAGGCAAGCGAGAGTTAAAGGACCATATAAGTGATAGAGAGATTGGGTCAGAATGAAAGGCAACCGAGAGTTAAAGGACCATATAAGTGATAGAGAGATTGGCTCAGAATGAGAGGCAAGCGAGAGTTAAAGGACCATATAAGTGATAGAGAGATTGGGTCAGAATGAGAGGCAAGCGAGAGTTGAAGGACCATGTAAGTGATAGAGAGATTGGCTCAGAATGAGAGGCAAGCGAGAGTTAAAGGACCATATAAGTGATAGAGAGATTGGGTCAGAATGAGAGGCAAGCGAGAGTTAAAGGACCATATAAGTGATAGAGAGATTGGGTCAGAATGAGAGGCAAGCGAGAGTTAAAGGACCATATAAGTGATAGAGAGATTGGCTCAGAATGAGAGGCAAGCGAGAGTTAAAGGACCATATAAGTGATAGAGAGATTGGGTCAGAATGAGAGGCAAGCGAGAGTTAAAGGACCATATAAGTGATAGAGAGATTGGCTCAGAATGAGAGGCAAGCGAGAGTTAAAGGACCATATAAGTGATAGAGAGATTGGGTCAGAATGAGAGGCAAGCGAGAGTTAAAGGACCATATAAATGATAGAGAGATTGGCTCAGAATGAGAGGCAAGCGAGAGTTAAAGGACCATATAAGTGATAGAGAGATTGGCTCAGAATGAGAGGCAAGCGAGATTTAAAGGACCATATAAGTGATAGAGAGATTGGGTCAGAATGAGAGGCAAGCGAGAGTTAAAGGACCATATAAGTGATAGAGAGATTGGCTCAGAATGAGAGGCAAGCGAGAGTTAAAGGACCATATAAGTGATAGAGAGATTGGGTCAGAATGAGAGGCAAGCGAGAGTTAAAGGACCATATAAGTGATAGAGAGATTGGGTCAGAATGAGAGGCAAGCGAGAGTTAAAGGACCATATAAGTGATAGAGAGATTGGCTCATAATGAGAGGCAAGCGAGAGTTAAAGGACCATATAAGTGATAGAGAGATTGGGTCAGAATGAGAGGCAAGCGAGAGTTAAAGGACCATATAAGTGATAGAGAGATTGGGTCAGAATGAGAGGGAAGCGAGAGTTAAAGGACCATATAAGTGATAGAGAGATTGGCTCAGAATGAGAGGCAAGCGAGAGTTAAAGGACCATATAAGTGATAGAGAGATTGGGTCAGAATGAGAGGCAAGCGAGAGTTAAAGGACCATATAAGTGATAGAGAGATTGGTTCAGAATGAGAGGCAAGCGAGAGTTAAAGGACCATATAAGTGATATAGAGATTGGGTCAGAATGAGAGGCAAGCGAGAGTTAAAGGACCATATAAATGATAGAGAGGTAGGCTCAGAATGAGAGGCAAGCGAGAGTTAAAGGACCATATGAGTGATAGAGAGATTGGGTCAGAATGAGAGGCAAGCGAGAGTTAAAGGACCATATAAGTGATAGAGAGATTGGCTCAGAATGAGAGGCAAGCGAGAGTTAAAGGACCATATAAGTAATAGAGAGATAGGCTCAGAATGAGAGGCAAGCGAGAGTTAAAGGACCATATAAATGATAGAGAGATAGGCTCAGAATGAGAGGCAAGCGAGAGTTAAAGGACCATATGAGTGATAGAGAGATTGGGTCAGAATGAGAGGTAAGCGAGAGTTAAAGGACCATATAAGTGATAGAGAGATTGGCTCATAATGAGAGGCAAGCGAGAGTTAAAGACCATATAAGTGATAGAGAGATTGGGCTCAGAATGAGAGGCAAGCGAGAGTTAAAGGACCATATAAGTGATAGAGAGATTGGGTCAGAATGAGAGGCAAGCGAGAGTTAAAGGACCATATAAGTGATAGAGAGATTGGGTCAGAATGAGAGGCAAGCGAGAGTTGAAGGACCATGTAAGTGATAGAGAGATTGGCTCAGAATGAGAGGCAAGCGAGAGTTAAAGGACCATATAAGTGATAGAGAGATTGGGTCAGAATGAGAGGCAAGCGAGAGTTAAAGGACCATATAAGTGATAGAGAGATTGGCTCAGAATGATAGGCAAGCGAGAGTTAAAGGAACATATAAGTGATAGAGAGATTGGCTCAGAATGAGAGGCAAGCGAGAGTTAAAGGACCATATAAGTGATAGAGAGATTGGGTCAGAATGAGAGGCAAGCGAGAGTTAAAGGACCATATAAGTGATAGAGAGATTGGCTCAGAATGAGAGGCAAGCGAGAGTTAAAGGACCATATAAGTGATAGAGAGATTGGGTCAGAATGAGAGGCTAGCGAGAGTTAAAGGACCATATAAATGATCGAGAGATTGGCTCAGAATGAGAGGCAAGCGAGAGTTAAAGGACCATATGAGTGATAGAGAGATTGGGTCAGAATGAGAGGTAAGCGAGAGTTAAAGGACCATATAAGTGATAGAGAGATTGGCTCATAACGAGAGGCAAGCGAGAGTTAAAGGTCCATATAAGTGATAGAGAGATTGGGTCAGAATGAGAGGCAAGCGAGAGTTAAAGGACCATATAAGTGAAAGAGAGATTGGCTCAGAATGAGAGGCAAGCGAGAGTTAAAGGACCATATAAGTGATAGAGAGATTGGCTCAGAATGAGAGGCAAGCGAGAGTTAAAGGACCATATAAATGATAGAGAGGTAGGCTCAGAATGAGAGGCAAGCGAGAGTTAAAGGACCATATGAGTGATAGAGAGATTGGGTCAGAATGAGAGGCAAGCGAGAGTTAAAGGACCATATAAGTGATAGAGAGATTGGCTCAGAATGAGAGGCAAGCGAGAGTTAAAGGACCATATAAGTAATAGAGAGATAGGCTCAGAATGAGAGGCAAGCGAGAGTTAAAGGACCATTTAAATGATAGAGAGATAGGCTCAGAATGAGAGGCAAGCGAGAGTTAAAGGACCATATGAGTGATAGAGAGATTGGGTCAGAATGAGAGGTAAGCGAGAGTTAAAGGACCATATAAGTGATAGAGAGATTGGCTCATAATGAGAGGCAAGCGAGAGTTAAAGGACCATATAAGTGATAGAGAGATTGGCTCAGAATGATAGGCAAGCGAGAGTTAAAGGAACATATAAGTGATAGAGAGATTGGCTCAGAATGAGAGGCAAGCGAGAGTTAAAGGACCATATAAGTGATAGAGAGATTGGGTCAGAATGAGAGGCAAGCGAGAGTTAAAGGACCATATAAGTGATAGAGAGATTGGCTCAGAATGAGAGGCAAGCGAGAGTTAAAGGACCATATAAGTGATAGAGAGATTGGGTCAGAATGAGAGGCTAGCGAGAGTTAAAGGACCATATAAGTGAAAGAGAGATTGGCTCAGAATGAGAGGCAAGCGAGAGTTAAAGGACCATATAAGTGATAGAGAGATTGGCTCAGAATGAGAGGCAAGCGAGAGTTAAAGGACCATATAAATGATAGAGAGGTAGGCTCAGAATGAGAGGCAAGCGAGAGTTAAAGGACCATATGAGTGATAGAGAGATTGGGTCAGAATGAGAGGCAAGCGAGAGTTAAAGGACCGTATAAGTGATAGAGAGATTGGCTCAGAATGAGAGGCAAGCGAGAGTTAAAGGACCATATAAGTAATAGAGAGATAGGCTCAGAATGAGAGGCAAGCGAGAGTTAAAGGACCATTTAAATGATAGAGAGATAGGCTCAGAATGAGAGGCAAGCGAGAGTTAAAGGACCATATAAGTGATAGAGAGATTGGCTCAGAATGATAGGCAAGCGAGAGTTAAAGGACCATATAAGTGATAGAGAGATTGGCTCAGAATGAGAGGCAAGCGAGAGTTAAAGGACCATATAAGTGATAGAGAGATTGGGTCAGAATGAGAGGCGAGCGAGAGTTAAAGGACCATATAAGTGATAGAGAGATTGGCTTAGAATGAGAGGCAAGCGAGAGTTAAAGGACCATATAAGTGATAGAGAGATTGGGTCAGAATGAGAGGCAAGCGAGAGTTAAAGGACCATATAAGTGATAGAGAGATTGGGTCAGAATGAGAGGGAAGCTAGAGTTAAAGGACCATATAAGTGATAGAGAGATTGGGTCAGAATGAGAGGGAAGCGAGAGTTAAAGGACCATATAAGTGATAGAGAGATTGGCTCAGAATGAGAGGCAAGCGAGAGTTAAAGGACCATATAAGTGATAGAGAGATTGGGTCAGAATGAGAGGCAAGCGAGAGTTAAAGACCATATAAGTGATAGAGAGATTGGGCTCAGAATGAGAGGCAAGCGAGAGTTAAAGGACCATATAAGTGATAGAGAGATTGGGTCAGAATGAGAGGCAAGCGAGAGTTAAAGGACCATATAAGTGATAGAGAGATTGGGTCAGAATGAGAGGGAAGCGAGAGTTAAAGGACCATATAAGTGATAGAGAGATTGGGTCAGAATGAGAGGCAAGCGAGAGTTAAAGGACCATATAAGTGATAGAGAGATTGGGTCATAATGAGAGGCAAGCGAGAGTTAAAGGACCATATAAGTGATATAGAGATTGGGTCAGAATGAGAGGCAAGCGAGAGTTAAAGGACCATATAAGTGATAGAGAGATTGGGTCAGAATGAGAGGCAAGCGAGAGTTAAATGACCATATAAGTGATAGAGAGATTGGGTCAGAATGAGAGGGAAGCGAGAGTTAAAGGACCATATAAGTGATAGAGAGATTGGGTCAGAATGAGAGGCAAGCGAGAGTTAAAGGTCCATATAAGTGATAGAGAGATTGGGTCAGAATGAGAGGCAAGCGAGAGTTAAAGGACCATATAAGTGATATAGAGATTGGGTCAGAATGAGAGGCAAGCGAGAGTTAAAGGACCATATAAGTGATAGAGAGATTGGGTCAGAATGAGAGGCAAGCGAGAGTTAAATGACCATATAAGTGATAGAGAGATTGGGTCAGAATGAGAGGCAAGCGAGAGTTAAAGGACCATATGAGTGATAGAGAGATTGGGTCAGAATGAGAGGTAAGCGAGAGTTAAAGGACCATATAAGTGATAGAGAGATTGGCTCATAATGAGAGGCAAGCGAGAGTTAAAGGACCATATAAGTGATAGAGAGATTGGGTCAGAATGAGAGGCAAGCGAGAGTTAAAGGACCATATAAGTGATAGAGAGATTGGCTCAGAATGAGAGGCAAGCGAGAGTTAAAGGACCATATAAGTGATAGAGAGATTGGCTCAGAATGAGAGGCAAGCGAGAGTTAAAGGACCATATAAGTGATAGAGAGATTGGGTCAGAATGAGAGGCAAGCGAGAGTTAAATGACCATATAAGTAATAGAGAGATTGGCTCAGAATGAGAGGCAAGCGAGAGTTAAAGGACCATATAAGTGATAGAGAGATTGGGTCAGAATGAGAGGCAAGCGAGAGTTAAAGGACCATATAAGTGATAGAGAGATTGGGTCAGAATGAGAGGCAAGCGAGAGTTAAAGGACCATATAAGTGAAGTGAGAGTTAAAGGACCATATAAGTGATAGAGAGATTGGGTCAGAATGAAAGGCAAGCGAGAGTTAAAGGACCATATAAGTGATAGAGAGATTGGCTCAGAATGAGAGGCAAGCGAGAGTTAAAGGACCATATAAGTGATAGAGAGATTGGGTCAGAATGAGAGGGAAGCGAGAGTTAAAGGACCATATAAGTGATAGAGAGATTGGCTCATAACGAGAGGCAAGCGAGAGTTAAAGGTCCATATAAGTGATAGAGAGATTGGGTCAGAATGAGAGGCAAGCGAGAGTTAAAGGACCATATAAGTGATAGAGAGATTGGGCTCAGAATGAGAGGCAAGCGAGAGTTAAAGGACCATATAAGTGATAGAGAGATTGGCTCATAACGAGAGGCAAGCGAGAGTTAAAGGTCCATATAAGTGATAGAGAGATTGGGTCAGAATGAGAGGCAAGCGAGAGTTAAAGGACCATATAAGTGAAAGAGAGATTGGCTCAGAATGAGAGGCAAGCGAGAGTTAAAGGACCATATAAGTGATAGAGAGATTGGCTCAGAATGAGAGGCAAGCGAGAGTTAAAGGACCATATAAATGATAGAGAGGTAGGCTCAGAATGAGAGGCAAGCGAGAGTTAAAGGACCATATGAGTGATAGAGAGATTGGGTCAGAATGAGAGGCAAGCGAGAGTTAAAGGACCATATAAGTGATAGAGAGATTGGCTCAGAATGAGAGGCAAGCGAGAGTTAAAGGACCATATAAGTAATAGAGAGATAGGCTCAGAATGAGAGGCAAGCGAGAGTTAAAGGACCATTTAAATGATAGAGAGATAGGCTCAGAATGAGAGGCAAGCGAGAGTTAAAGGACCATATAAGTGATAGAGAGATTGGCTCAGAATGATAGGCAAGCGAGAGTTAAAGGACCATATAAGTGATAGAGAGATTGGCTCAGAATGAGAGGCAAGCGAGAGTTAAAGGACCATATAAGTGATAGAGAGATTGGGTCAGAATGAGAGGCGAGCGAGAGTTAAAGGACCATATAAGTGATAGAGAGATTGGCTTAGAATGAGAGGCAAGCGAGAGTTAAAGGACCATATAAGTGATAGAGAGATTGGGTCAGAATGAGAGGCAAGCGAGAGTTAAAGGACCATATAAGTGATAGAGAGATTGGGTCAGAATGAGAGGGAAGCTAGAGTTAAAGGACCATATAAGTGATAGAGAGATTGGGTCAGAATGAGAGGGAAGCGAGAGTTAAAGGACCATATAAGTGATAGAGAGATTGGCTCAGAATGAGAGGCAAGCGAGAGTTAAAGGACCATATAAGTGATAGAGAGATTGGGTCAGAATGAGAGGCAAGCGAGAGTTAAAGACCATATAAGTGATAGAGAGATTGGGCTCAGAATGAGAGGCAAGCGAGAGTTAAAGGACCATATAAGTGATAGAGAGATTGGGTCAGAATGAGAGGCAAGCGAGAGTTAAAGGACCATATAAGTGATAGAGAGATTGGGTCAGAATGAGAGGGAAGCGAGAGTTAAAGGACCATATAAGTGATAGAGAGATTGGGTCAGAATGAGAGGCAAGCGAGAGTTAAAGGACCATATAAGTGATAGAGAGATTGGGTCATAATGAGAGGCAAGCGAGAGTTAAAGGACCATATAAGTGATATAGAGATTGGGTCAGAATGAGAGGCAAGCGAGAGTTAAAGGACCATATAAGTGATAGAGAGATTGGGTCAGAATGAGAGGCAAGCGAGAGTTAAATGACCATATAAGTGATAGAGAGATTGGGTCAGAATGAGAGGGAAGCGAGAGTTAAAGGACCATATAAGTGATAGAGAGATTGGGTCAGAATGAGAGGCAAGCGAGAGTTAAAGGTCCATATAAGTGATAGAGAGATTGGGTCAGAATGAGAGGCAAGCGAGAGTTAAAGGACCATATAAGTGATATAGAGATTGGGTCAGAATGAGAGGCAAGCGAGAGTTAAAGGACCATATAAGTGATAGAGAGATTGGGTCAGAATGAGAGGCAAGCGAGAGTTAAATGACCATATAAGTGATAGAGAGATTGGGTCAGAATGAGAGGCAAGCGAGAGTTAAAGGACCATATGAGTGATAGAGAGATTGGGTCAGAATGAGAGGTAAGCGAGAGTTAAAGGACCATATAAGTGATAGAGAGATTGGCTCATAATGAGAGGCAAGCGAGAGTTAAAGGACCATATAAGTGATAGAGAGATTGGGTCAGAATGAGAGGCAAGCGAGAGTTAAAGGACCATATAAGTGATAGAGAGATTGGCTCAGAATGAGAGGCAAGCGAGAGTTAAAGGACCATATAAGTGATAGAGAGATTGGCTCAGAATGAGAGGCAAGCGAGAGTTAAAGGACCATATAAGTGATAGAGAGATTGGGTCAGAATGAGAGGCAAGCGAGAGTTAAAGGACCATATAAGTAATAGAGAGATTGGCTCAGAATGAGAGGCAAGCGAGAGTTAAAGGACCATATAAGTGATAGAGAGATTGGGTCAGAATGAGAGGCAAGCGAGAGTTAAAGGACCATATAAGTGATAGAGAGATTGGGTCAGAATGAGAGGCAAGCGAGAGTTAAAGGACCATATAAGTGATAGAGAGATTGGCTCAGAATGAGAGGCAAGTGAGAGTTAAAGGACCATATAAGTGATAGAGAGATTGGGTCAGAATGAAAGGCAAGCGAGAGTTAAAGGACCATATAAGTGATAGAGAGATTGGCTCAGAATGAGAGGCAAGCGAGAGTTAAAGGACCATATAAGTGATAGAGAGATTGGGTCAGAATGAGAGGCAAGCGAGAGTTAAAGGACCATATAAGTGATAGAGAGATTGGGTCAGAATGAGAGGGAAGCGAGAGTTAAAGGACCATATAAGTGATAGAGAGATTGGCTCAGAATGAGAGGCAAGCGAGAGTTAAAGGACCATATAAGTAATAGAGAGATAGGCTCAGAATGAGAGGCAAGTGAGAGTTAAAGGACCATATAAATGATAGAGAGATAGGCTCAGAATGAGAGGCAAGCGAGAGTTAAAGGACCATATGAGTGATAGAGAGATTGGGTCAGAATGAGAGGTAAGCGAGAGTTAAAGGACCATATAAGTGATAGAGAGATTGGCTCAGAATGAGAGGCAAGCGAGAGTTAAAGGACCATATAAGTAATAGAGAGATAGGCTCAGAATGAGAGGCAAGTGAGAGTTAAAGGACCATATAAATGATAGAGAGATAGGCTCAGAATGAGAGGCAAGCGAGAGTTAAAGGACCATATGAGTGATAGAGAGATTGGGTCAGAATGAGAGGTAAGCGAGAGTTAAAGGACCATATAAGTGATAGAGAGATTGGCTCATAATGAGAGGCAAGCGAGAGTTAAAGGACCATATAAGTGATAGAGAGATTGGCTCAGAATGAGAGGCAAGCGAGAGTTAAAGGAACATATAAGTGATAGAGAGATTGGCTCAGAATGAGAGGCAAGCGAGAGTTAAAGGACCATATAAGTGATAGAGAGATTGGGTCAGAATGAGAGGCAAGCGAGAGTTAAAGGACCATATAAGTAATAGAGAGATTGGCTCAGAATGAGAGGCAAGCGAGAGTTAAAGGACCATATAAGTGATAGAGAGATTGGGTCAGAATGAGAGGCAAGCGAGAGTTTAAGGACCATATAAGTGATAGAGAGATTGGGTCAGAATGAGAGGCAAGCGAGAGTTAAAGGACCATATGAGTGATAGAGAGATTGGGTCAGAATGAGAGGCAAGCGAGAGTTAAAGGAACATATAAGTGATAGAGAGATTGGGTCAGAATGAGAGGTAAGCGAGAGTTAAAGGACCATATAAGTGATAGAGAGATTGGCTCATAATGAGAGGCAAGCGAGAGTTAAAGGACCATATAAGTGATAGAGAGATTGGCTCAGAATGAGAGGCAAGCGAGAGTTAAAGGAACATATAAGTGATAGAGAGATTGGCTCAGAATGAGAGGCAAGCGAGAGTTAAAGGACCATATAAGTGATAGAGAGATTGGGTCAGAATGAGAGGCAAGCGAGAGTTAAAGGACCATATAAGTAATAGAGAGATTGGCTCAGAATGAGAGGCAAGCGAGAGTTAAAGGACCATATAAGTGATAGAGAGATTGGGTCAGAATGAGAGGCAAGCGAGAGTTTAAGGACCATATAAGTGATAGAGAGATTGGGTCAGAATGAGAGGGAAGCGAGAGTTAAAGTACCATATAAGTGATAGAGAGATTGGCTCAGAATGAGAGGCAAGCGAGAGTTAAAGGACCATATAAGTGATAGAGAGATTGGGTCAGAATGAGAGGCAAGCGAGAGTTAAAGGACCATATAAGTGATAGAAAGATTGGGTCAGAATGAGAGGCAAGCGAGAGTTAAAGGACCATATAAGTGATAGAGAGATTGGGTCAGAATGAGAGGCAAGCGAGAGTTGAAGGACCATGTAAGTGATAGAGAGATTGGCTCAGAATGAGAGGCAAGCGAGAGTTAAAGGACCATATAAGTGATAGAGAGATTGGGTCAGAATGAGAGGCAAGCGAGAGTTAAAGGACCATATAAGTGATAGAAAGATTGGGTCAGAATGAGAGGCAAGCGAGAGTTAAAGGACCATATAAGTGATAGAGAGATTGGCTCAGAATGAGAGGCAAGCGAGAGTTAAAGGACCATATAAGTGATAGAGAGATTGGGTCAGAATGAGAGGCAAGCGAGAGTTAAAGGACCATATAAGTGATAGAGAGATTGGCTCAGAATGAGAGGCAAGCGAGAGTTAAAGGACCATATAAGTGATAGAGAGATTGGGTCAGAATGAGAGGCAAGCGAGAGTTAAAGGACCATATAAGTGATAGAGAGATTGGCTCAGAATGAGAGGCAAGCGAGAGTTAAAGGACCATATAAGTGATAGAGAGATTGGGTCAGAATGAGAGGCAAGCGAGAGTTAAAGGACCATATATGTGATAGAGAGATTGGCTCAGAATGAGAGGCAAGCGAGAGTTAAAGGACCATATAAGTGATAGAGAGATTGGCTCAGAATGAGAGGCAAGCGAGAGTTAAAGGACCATATAAGTGATAGAGAGATTGGGTCAGAATGAGAGGCAAGCGAGAGTTAAAGGACCATATAAGTGATAGAGAGATTGGCTCAGAATGAGAGGCAAGTGAGAGTTAAACGACCATATATGTAAGTGATAGAGAGATTGGGTCAGAATGAGAGGCAAGCGAGAGTTAAAGGACCATATAAGTGATAGAGAGATTGGGTCAGAATGAGAGGCAAGCGAGAGTTAAAGGACCATATAAGTGATAGAGAGATTGGGACAGAATGAGAGGCAAGCGAGAGTTAAAGGACCATATAAGTGATAGAGAGATTGGCTCAGAATGAGAGGCAAGCGAGAGTTAAAGGACCATATAAGTGATAGAGAGATTGGCTCAGAATGAGAGGCAAGCGAGAGTTAAAGGACCATATAAGTGTTAGAGAGATTGGGTCAGAATGAGAGGCAAGCGAGAGTTAAAGGACCATATAAGTGATAGAGAGATTGGGTCAGAATGAGAGGCAAGCGAGAGTTAAAGGACCATATAAGTGATAGAGAGATTGGCTCAGAATGAGAGGCAAGCGAGAGTTAAAGGACCATATAAGTGATAGAGAGATTGGGTCAGAATGAGAGGCAAGCGAGAGTTAAAGGACCATATAAGTGATAGAGAGATTGGGTCAGAATGAGAGGGAAGCGAGAGTTAAAGGACCATATAAGTGATAGAGAGATTGGCTCAGAATGAGAGGCAAGCGAGAGTTAAAGGACCATATAAGTGATAGAGAGATTGGGTCAGAATGAGAGGCAAGCGAGAGTTAAAGGACCATATAAGTGATAGAGAGATTGGGTCAGAATGAGAGGCAAGCGAGAGTTAAAGGACCATATAAGTGATAGAGAGATTAGGTCAGAATGAGAGGCAAGCGAGAGTTGAAGGACCATGTAAGTGATAGAGAGATTGGCTCAGAATGAGAGGCAAGCGAGAGTTAAAGGACCATATAAGTGATAGAGAGATTGGGTCAGAATGAGAGGCAAGCGAGAGTTAAAGGACCATATAAGTGATAGAGAGATTGGCTCAGAATGAGAGGCAAGTGAGAGTTAAAGGACCATATAAGTGATAGAGAGATTGGGTCAGAATGAAAGGCAAGCGAGAGTTAAAGGACCATATAAGTGATAGAGAGATTGGCTCAGAATGAGAGGCAAGCGAGAGTTAAAGGACCATATAAGTGATAGAGAGATTGGGTCAGAATGAGAGGCAAGCGAGAGTTAAAGGACCATATAAGTGATAGAGAGATTGGGTCAGAATGAGAGGGAAGCGAGAGTTAAAGGACCATATAAGTGATAGAGAGATTGGCTCAGAATGAGAGGCAAGCGAGAGTTAAAGGACCATATAAGTAATAGAGAGATAGGCTCAGAATGAGAGGCAAGTGAGAGTTAAAGGACCATATAAATGATAGAGAGATAGGCTCAGAATGAGAGGCAAGCGAGAGTTAAAGGACCATATGAGTGATAGAGAGATTGGGTCAGAATGAGAGGTAAGCGAGAGTTAAAGGACCATATAAGTGATAGAGAGATTGGCTCAGAATGAGAGGCAAGCGAGAGTTAAAGGACCATATAAGTAATAGAGAGATAGGCTCAGAATGAGAGGCAAGTGAGAGTTAAAGGACCATATAAATGATAGAGAGATAGGCTCAGAATGAGAGGCAAGCGAGAGTTAAAGGACCATATGAGTGATAGAGAGATTGGGTCAGAATGAGAGGTAAGCGAGAGTTAAAGGACCATATAAGTGATAGAGAGATTGGCTCATAATGAGAGGCAAGCGAGAGTTAAAGGACCATATAAGTGATAGAGAGATTGGCTCAGAATGAGAGGCAAGCGAGAGTTAAAGGAACATATAAGTGATAGAGAGATTGGCTCAGAATGAGAGGCAAGCGAGAGTTAAAGGACCATATAAGTGATAGAGAGATTGGGTCAGAATGAGAGGCAAGCGAGAGTTAAAGGACCATATAAGTAATAGAGAGATTGGCTCAGAATGAGAGGCAAGCGAGAGTTAAAGGACCATATAAGTGATAGAGAGATTGGGTCAGAATGAGAGGCAAGCGAGAGTTTAAGGACCATATAAGTGATAGAGAGATTGGGTCAGAATGAGAGGGAAGCGAGAGTTAAAGTACCATATAAGTGATAGAGAGATTGGCTCAGAATGAGAGGCAAGCGAGAGTTAAAGGACCATATAAGTGATAGAGAGATTGGGTCAGAATGAGAGGCAAGCGAGAGTTAAAGGACCATATAAGTGATAGAAAGATTGGGTCAGAATGAGAGGCAAGCGAGAGTTAAAGGACCATATAAGTGATAGAGAGATTGGGTCAGAATGAGAGGCAAGCGAGAGTTGAAGGACCATGTAAGTGATAGAGAGATTGGCTCAGAATGAGAGGCAAGCGAGAGTTAAAGGACCATATAAGTGATAGAGAGATTGGGTCAGAATGAGAGGCAAGCGAGAGTTAAAGGACCATATAAGTGATAGAAAGATTGGGTCAGAATGAGAGGCAAGCGAGAGTTAAAGGACCATATAAGTGATAGAGAGATTGGCTCAGAATGAGAGGCAAGCGAGAGTTAAAGGACCATATAAGTGATAGAGAGATTGGGTCAGAATGAGAGGCAAGCGAGAGTTAAAGGACCATATAAGTGATAGAGAGATTGGGTCAGAATGAGAGGCAAGCGAGAGTTAAAGGACCATATAAGTGATAGAGAGATTGGCTCAGAATGAGAGGCAAGCGAGAGTTAAAGGACCATATAAGTGATAGAGAGATTGGGTCAGAATGAGAGGCAAGCGAGAGTTAAAGGACCATATAAGTGATAGAGAGATTGGCTCAGAATGAGAGGCAAGCGAGAGTTAAAGGACCATATAAGTGATAGAGAGATTGGGTCAGAATGAGAGGCAAGCGAGAGTTAAAGGACCATATATGTGATAGAGAGATTGGCTCAGAATGAGAGGCAAGCGAGAGTTAAAGGACCATATAAGTGATAGAGAGATTGGCTCAGAATGAGAGGCAAGCGAGAGTTAAAGGACCATATAAGTGATAGAGAGATTGGGTCAGAATGAGAGGCAAGCGAGAGTTAAAGGACCATATAAGTGATAGAGAGATTGGCTCAGAATGAGAGGCAAGTGAGAGTTAAACGACCATATATGTAAGTGATAGAGAGATTGGGTCAGAATGAGAGGCAAGCGAGAGTTAAAGGACCATATAAGTGATAGAGAGATTGGGTCAGAATGAGAGGCAAGCGAGAGTTAAAGGACCATATAAGTGATAGAGAGATTGGGACAGAATGAGAGGCAAGCGAGAGTTAAAGGACCATATAAGTGATAGAGAGATTGGCTCAGAATGAGAGGCAAGCGAGAGTTAAAGGACCATATAAGTGATAGAGAGATTGGCTCAGAATGAGAGGCAAGCGAGAGTTAAAGGACCATATAAGTGTTAGAGAGATTGGGTCAGAATGAGAGGCAAGCGAGAGTTAAAGGACCATATAAGTGATAGAGAGATTGGGTCAGAATGAGAGGCAAGCGAGAGTTAAAGGACCATATAAGTGATAGAGAGATTGGCTCAGAATGAGAGGCAAGCGAGAGTTAAAGGACCATATAAGTGATAGAGAGATTGGGTCAGAATGAGAGGCAAGCGAGAGTTAAAGGACCATATAAGTGATAGAGAGATTGGGTCAGAATGAGAGGGAAGCGAGAGTTAAAGGACCATATAAGTGATAGAGAGATTGGCTCAGAATGAGAGGCAAGCGAGAGTTAAAGGACCATATAAGTGATAGAGAGATTGGGTCAGAATGAGAGGCAAGCGAGAGTTAAAGGACCATATAAGTGATAGAGAGATTGGGTCAGAATGAGAGGCAAGCGAGAGTTAAAGGACCATATAAGTGATAGAGAGATTAGGTCAGAATGAGAGGCAAGCGAGAGTTGAAGGACCATGTAAGTGATAGAGAGATTGGCTCAGAATGAGAGGCAAGCGAGAGTTAAAGGACCATATAAGTGATAGAGAGATTGGGTCAGAATGAGAGGCAAGCGAGAGTTAAAGGACCATATAAGTGATAGAGAGATTGGGTCAGAATGAGAGGCAAGCGAGAGTTAAAGGACCATATAAGTGATAGAGAGATTGAAGTTTGATTGGGTCAGAATGAGATTGGGTCAGAATGAGAGGCAAGCGAGAGTTAAAGGACCATATAAGTGATAGAGAGATTGGCTCAGAATGAGAGGCAAGCGAGATTTAAAGGACCATATAAGTGATAGAGAGATTGGGTCAGAATGAGAGGCAAGCGAGAGTTAAAGGACCATATAAGTGATAGAGAGATTGGGTCAGAATGAGAGGCAAGCGAGAGTTAAAGGACCATATAAGTGATAGAGAGATTGGGTCAGAATGAGAGGGAAGCGAGAGTTAAAGGACCATATAAGTGATAGAGAGATTGGCTCAGAATGAGAGGCAAGCGAGAGTTAAAGGACCATATAAGTGATAGAGAGATTGGGTCAGAATGAGAGGCAAGCGAGAGTTAAAGGACCATATAAGTGATAGAGAGATTGGGTCAGAATGAGAGGCAAGCGAGAGTTAAAGGACCATATAAGTGATAGAGAGATTGAAGTTTGATTGGGTCAGAATGAGATTGGGTCAGAATGAGAGGCAAGCGAGAGTTAAAGGACCATATAAGTGATAGAGAGATTGGCTCAGAATGAGAGGCAAGCGAGATTTAAAGGACCATATAAGTGATAGAGAGATTGGGTCAGAATGAGAGGCAAGCGAGAGTTAAAGGACCATATAAGTGATAGAGAGATTGGGTCAGAATGAGAGGCAAGCGAGAGTTAAAGGACCATATAAGTGATAGAGAGATTGGGTCAGAATGAGAGGGAAGCGAGAGTTAAAGGACCATATAAGTGATAGAGAGATTGGCTCAGAATGAGAGGCAAGCGAGAGTTAAAGGACCATATAAGTGATAGAGAGATTGGGTCAGAATGAGAGGCAAGCGAGAGTTAAAGGACCATATAAGTGATAGAGAGATTGGGTCAGAATGAGAGGCAAGCGAGAGTTAAAGGACCATATAAGTGATAGAGAGATTGGGTCAGAATGAGAGGCAAGCGAGAGTTGAAGGACCATGTAAGTGATAGAGAGATTGGCTCAGAATGAGAGGCAAGCGAGAGTTAAAGGACCATATAAGTGATAGAGAGATTGGGTCAGAATGAGAGGCAAGCGAGAGTTAAAGGACCATATAAGTGATAGAGAGATTGGGTCAGAATGAGAGGCAAGCGAGAGTTAAAGGACCATATAAGTGATAGAGAGATTGGCTCAGAATGAGAGGCAAGCGAGAGTTAAAGGACCATATAAGTGATAGAGAGATTGGGTCAGAATGAGAGGCAAGCGAGAGTTAAAGGACCATATAAGTGATAGAGAGATTGGCTCAGAATGAGAGGCAAGCGAGAGTTAAAGGACCATATAAGTGATAGAGAGATTGGGTCAGAATGAGAGGCAAGCGAGAGTTAAAGGACCATATAAGTGATAGAGAGATTGGCTCAGAATGAGAGGCAAGCGAGAGTTAAAGGACCATATAAGTGATAGAGAGATTGGCTCAGAATGAGAGGCAAGCGAGATTTAAAGGACCATATAAGTGATAGAGAGATTGGGTCAGAATGAGAGGCAAGCGAGAGTTAAAGGACCATATAAGTGATAGAGAGATTGGCTCAGAATGAGAGGCAAGCGAGAGTTAAAGGACCATATAAGTGATAGAGAGATTGGGTCAGAATGAGAGGCAAGCGAGAGTTAAAGGACCATATAAGTGTTAGAGAGATTGGGTCAGAATGAGAGGCAAGCGAGAGTTAAAGGACCATATAAGTGATAGAGAGATTGGGTCAGAATGAGAGGCAAGCGAGAGTTAAAGGACCATATAAGTGATAGAGAGATTGGGTCAGAATGAGAGGCAAGCGAGAGTTAAAGGACCATATAAGTGATAGAGAGATTGGGTCAGAATGAGAGGGAAGCGAGAGTTAAAGGACCATATAAGTGATAGAGAGATTGGCTCAGAATGAGAGGCAAGCGAGAGTTAAAGGACCATATAAGTGATAGAGAGATTGGGTCAGAATGAGAGGCAAGCGAGAGTTAAAGGACCATATAAGTGATGGAGAGATTGGGTCAGAATGAGAGGCAAGCGAGAGTTAAAGGACCATATAAGTGATAGAGAGATTGGGTCAGAATGAGAGGCAAGCGAGAGTTGAAGGACCATGTAAGTGATAGAGAGATTGGCTCAGAATGAGAGGCAAGCGAGAGTTAAAGGACCATATAAGTGATAGAGAGATTGGGTCAGAATGAGAGGCAAGCGAGAGTTAAAGGACCATATAAGTGATAGAGAGATTGGGTCAGAATGAGAGGCAAGCGAGAGTTAAAGGACCATATAAGTGATAGAGAGATTGAAGTTTGATTGGGTCAGAATGAGATTGGGTCAGAATGAGAGGCAAGCGAGAGTTAAAGGACCATATAAGTGATAGAGAGATTGGCTCAGAATGAGAGGCAAGCGAGATTTAAAGGACCATATAAGTGATAGAGAGATTGGGTCAGAATGAGAGGCAAGCGAGAGTTAAAGGACCATATAAGTGATAGAGAGATTGGGTCAGAATGAGAGGCAAGCGAGAGTTAAAGGACCATATAAGTGATAGAGAGATTGGGTCAGAATGAGAGGGAAGCGAGAGTTAAAGGACCATATAAGTGATAGAGAGATTGGCTCAGAATGAGAGGCAAGCGAGAGTTAAAGGACCATATAAGTGATAGAGAGATTGGGTCAGAATGAGAGGCAAGCGAGAGTTAAAGGACCATATAAGTGATAGAGAGATTGGGTCAGAATGAGAGGCAAGCGAGAGTTGAAGGACCATGTAAGTGATAGAGAGATTGGCTCAGAATGAGAGGCAAGCGAGAGTTAAAGGACCATATAAGTGATAGAGAGATTGGGTCAGAATGAGAGGCAAGCGAGAGTTAAAGGACCATATAAGTGATAGAGAGATTGGGTCAGAATGAGAGGCAAGCGAGAGTTAAAGGACCATATAAGTGATAGAGAGATTGGCTCAGAATGAGAGGCAAGCGAGAGTTAAAGGACCATATAAGTGATAGAGAGATTGGGTCAGAATGAGAGGCAAGCGAGAGTTAAAGGACCATATAAGTGATAGAGAGATTGGCTCAGAATGAGAGGCAAGCGAGAGTTAAAGGACCATATAAGTGATAGAGAGATTGGGTCAGAATGAGAGGCAAGCGAGAGTTAAAGGACCATATAAGTGATAGAGAGATTGGGTCAGAATGAGAGGCAAGCGAGAGTTAAAGGACCATATAAGTGATAGAGAGATTGGCTCAGAATGAGAGGCAAGCGAGAGTTAAAGGACCATATAAGTGATAGAGAGATTGGGTCAGAATGAGAGGCAAGCGAGAGTTAAAGGACCATATAAGTGATAGAGAGATTGGCTCAGAATGAGAGGCAAGCGAGAGTTAAAGGACCATATAAGTGATAGAGAGATTGGGTCAGAATGAGAGGCAAGCGAGAGTTAAAGGACCATATAAGTGATAGAGAGATTGGCTCAGAATGAGAGGCAAGCGAGAGTTAAAGGACCATCCATATAAGTGATAGAGAGATTGGCTCAGAATGAGAGGCAAGCGAGATTTAAAGGACCATATAAGTGATAGAGAGATTGGGTCAGAATGAGAGGCAAGCGAGAGTTAAAGGACCATATAAGTGATAGAGAGATTGGCTCAGAATGAGAGGCAAGCGAGAGTTAAAGGACCATATAAGTGATAGAGAGATTGGGTCAGAATGAGAGGCAAGCGAGAGTTAAAGGACCATATAAGTGTTAGAGAGATTGGGTCAGAATGAGAGGCAAGCGAGAGTTAAAGGACCATATAAGTGATAGAGAGATTGGGTCAGAATGAGAGGCAAGCGAGAGTTAAAGGACCATATAAGTGATAGAGAGATTGGGTCAGAATGAGAGGCAAGCGAGAGTTAAAGGACCATATAAGTGATAGAGAGATTGGGTCAGAATGAGAGGGAAGCGAGAGTTAAAGGACCATATAAGTGATAGAGAGATTGGCTCAGAATGAGAGGCAAGCGAGAGTTAAAGGACCATATAAGTGATAGAGAGATTGGGTCAGAATGAGAGGGAAGCGAGAGTTAAAGGACCATATAAGTGATAGAGAGATTGGCTCAGAATGAGAGGCAAGCGAGAGTTAAAGGACCATATAAGTGATAGAGAGATTGGGTCAGAATGAGAGGCAAGCGAGAGTTAAAGGACCATATAAGTGATAGAGAGATTGGCTCAGAATGAGAGGCAAGCGAGAGTTAAAGGACCATATAAGTGATAGAGAGATTGGCTCAGAATGAGAGGCAAGCGAGATTTAAAGGACCATATAAGTGATAGAGAGATTGGGTCAGAATGAGAGGCAAGCGAGAGTTAAAGGACCATATAAGTGATAGAGAGATTGGCTCAGAATGAGAGGCAAGCGAGAGTTAAAGGACCATATAAGTGATAGAGAGATTGGGTCAGAATGAGAGGCAAGCGAGAGTTAAAGGACCATATAAGTGATAGAGAGATTGGGTCAGAATAAGAGGCAAGCGAGAGTTAAAGGACCATATAAGTGATAGAGAGATTGGCTCATAATGAGAGGCAAGCGAGAGTTAAAGGACCATATAAGTGATAGAGAGATTGGCTCAGAATGAGAGGCAAGCGAGAGTTAAAGGACCATATAAGTGATAGAGAGATTGGCTCAGAATGAGAGGCAAGTGAGAGTTAAAGGACCATATAAGTGAAAGAGAGATTGGGTCAGAATGAGAGGCAAGCGAGAGTTAAAGGACCATATAAGTGATAGAGAGATTGGCTCAGAATGAGAGGCAAGCGAGAGTTAAAGGACCATATAAGTGATAGAGAGATTGGGTCAGAATGAGAGGCAAGCGAGAGTTAAAGGACCATATAAGTGATAGAGAGATTGGGTCAGAATGAGAGGGAAGCGAGAGTTAAAGGACCATATAAGTGATAGAGAGATTGGCTCAGAATGAGAGGCAAGCGAGAGTTAAAGGACCATATAAGTGATAGAGAGATTGGGTCAGAATGAGAGGCAAGCGAGAGTTAAAGGACCATATAAGTGATAGAGAGATTGGTTCAGAATGAGAGGCAAGCGAGAGTTAAAGGACCATATAAGTGATATAGAGATTGGGTCAGAATGAGAGGCAAGCGAGAGTTAAAAAACCATATAAATGATAGAGAGGTAGGCTCAGAATGAGAGGCAAGCGAGAGTTAAAGGACCATATGAGTGATAGAGAGATTGGGTCAGAATGAGAGGCAAGCGAGAGTTAAAGGACCATATAAGTGATAGAGAGATTGGCTCAGAATGAGAGGCAAGCGAGAGTTAAAGGACCATATAAGTAATAGAGAGATAGGCTCAGAATGAGAGGCAAGCGAGAGTTAAAGGACCATATAAATGATAGAGAGATAGGCTCAGAATGAGAGGCAAGCGAGAGTTAAAGGACCATATGAGTGATAGACAGTTGGGTCAGAATGAGAGGTAAGCGAGAGTTAAAGGACCATATAAGTGATAGAGAGATTGGCTCATAATGAGAGGCAAGCGAGAGTTAAAGGACCATATAAGTGATAGAGAGATTGGGTCAGAATGAGAGGCAAGCGAGAGTTAAAGGACCATATAAGTGATAGAGAGATTGGCTCAGAATGAGAGGCAAGCGAGAGTTAAAGGAACATATAAGTGATAGAGAGATTGGCTCAGAATGAGAGGCAAGCGAGAGTTAAAGGACCATATAAGTGATAGAGAGATTGGGTCAGAATGAGAGGCAAGCGAGAGTTAAAGGACCATATAAGTGATAGAGAGATTGGGTCAGAATGAGAGGGAAGCGAGAGTTAAAGGACCATATAAGTGATAGAGAGATTGGCTCAGAATGAGAGGCAAGCGAGAGTTAAAGGACCATATAAGTGATAGAGAGATTGGGTCAGAATGAGAGGCAAGCGAGAGTTAAAGGACCATATAAGTGATAGAGAGATTGGTTCAGAATGAGAGGCAAGCGAGAGTTAAAGGACCATATAAGTGATATAGAGATTGGGTCAGAATGAGAGGCAAGCGAGAGTTAAAGGACCATATAAATGATAGAGAGGTAGGCTCAGAATGAGAGGCAAGCGAGAGTTAAAGGACCATATGAGTGATAGAGAGATTGGGTCAGAATGAGAGGCAAGCGAGAGTTAAAGGACCATATAAGTGATAGAGAGATTGGCTCAGAATGAGAGGCAAGCGAGAGTTAAAGGACCATATAAGTAATAGAGAGATAGGCTCAGAATGAGAGGCAAGCGAGAGTTAAAGGACCATATAAATGATAGAGAGATAGGCTCAGAATGAGAGGCAAGCGAGAGTTAAAGGACCATATGAGTGATAGACAGTTGGGTCAGAATGAGAGGTAAGCGAGAGTTAAAGGACCATATAAGTGATAGAGAGATTGGCTCATAATGAGAGGCAAGCGAGAGTTAAAGGACCATATAAGTGATAGAGAGATTGGGTCAGAATGAGAGGCAAGCGAGAGTTAAAGGACCATATAAGTGATAGAGAGATTGGCTCAGAATGAGAGGCAAGCGAGAGTTAAAGGAACATATAAGTGATAGAGAGATTGGCTCAGAATGAGAGGCAAGCGAGAGTTAAAGGACCATATAAGTGATAGAGAGATTGGGTCAGAATGAGAGGCAAGCGAGAGTTAAAGGACCATATAAGTAATAGAGAGATTGGCTCAGAATGAGAGGCAAGCGAGAGTTAAAGGACCATATAAGTGATAGAGAGATTGGGTCAGAATGAGAGGCAAGCGAGAGTTTAAGGACCATATAAGTGATAGAGAGATTGGGTCAGAATGAGAGGGAAGCGAGAGTTAAAGGACCATATAAGTGATAGAGAGATTGGCTCAGAATGAGAGGCAAGCGAGAGTTAAAGGACCATATAAGTGATAGAGAGATTGGGTCAGAATGAGAGGCAAGCGAGAGTTAAAGGACCATATAAGTGATAGAGAGATTGGGTCAGAATGAGAGGCAAGCGAGAGTTAAAGGACCATATAAGTGATAGAGAGATTGGGTCAGAATGAGAGGCAAGCGAGAGTTGAAGGACCATGTAAGTGATAGAGAGATTGGCTCAGAATGAGAGGCAAGCGAGAGTTAAAGGAACATATAAGTGATAGAGAGATTGGCTCAGAATGAGAGGCAAGCGAGAGTTAAAGGACCATATAAGTGATAGAGAGATTGGGTCAGAATGAGAGGCAAGCGAGAGTTAAAGGACCATATAAGTAATAGAGAGACTGGCTCAGAATGAGAGGCAAGCGAGAGTTAAAGGACCATATAAGTGATAGAGAGATTGGGTCAGAATGAGAGGCAAGCGAGAGTTAAAGGACCATATAAGTGATAGAGAGATTGGGTCAGAATGAGAGGCAAGCGAGAGTTAAAGGACCATATAAGTGATAGAGAGATTGGGTCAGAATGAGAGGCAAGCGAGAGTTAAAGGACCATATAAGTGATAGAGAGATTGGGTCAGAATGAGAGGCAAGCGAGAGTTAAAGGACCATATAAGTGATAGAGAGATTCGCTCAGAATGAGAGGCAAGTGAGAGTTAAACGACCATATATGTAAGTGATAGAGAGATTGGGTCAGAATGAGAGGCAAGCGAGAGTTAAAGGACCATATAAGTGATAGAGAGATTGGGTCAGAATGAGAGGCAAGCGAGAGTTAAAGGACCATATAAGTGATAGAGAGATTGGCTCAGAATGAGAGGCAAGCGAGAGTTAAAGGACCATATAAGTGATAGAGAGATTGGGTCAGAATGAGAGGCAAGCGAGAGTTAAAGGACCATATAAGTGATAGAGAGATTGGCTCAGAATGAGAGGCAAGCGAGAGTTAAAGGACCATATAAGTGATAGAGAGATTGGCTCAGAATGAGAGGCAAGCGAGAGTTAAAGGACCATATAAGTGATAGAGAGATTGGCTCAGAATGAGAGGCAAGCGAGAGTTAAAGGACCATATAAGTGATAGAGAGATTGGGTCAGAATGAGAGGCAAGCGAGAATTAAAGGACCATATATGTGATAGAGAGATTGGCTCAGAATGAGAGGCAAGCGAGAGTTAAAGGACCATATAAGTGATAGAGAGATTGGCTCAGAATGAGAGGCAAGCGAGAGTTAAAGGACCATATAAGTGATAGAGAGATTGGGTCAGAATGAGAGGCAAGCGAGAGTTAAAGGACCATATAAGTGATAGAGAGATTGGCTCAGAATGAGAGGCAAGTGAGAGTTAAACGACCATATATGTAAGTGATAGAGAGATTGGGTCAGAATGAGAGGCAAGCGAGAGTTAAAGGACCATATAAGTGATAGAGAGATTGGGTCAGAATGAGAGGCAAGCGAGAGTTAAAGGACCATATAAGTGATAGAGAGATTGGGTCAGAATGAGAGGCAAGCGAGAGTTAAAGGACCATATAAGTGATAGAGAGATTGGCTCAGAATGAGAGGCAAGCGAGAGTTAAAGGACCATATAAGTGATAGAGAGATTGGCTCAGAATGAGAGGCAAGCGAGAGTTAAAGGACCATATAAGTGTTAGAGAGATTGGGTCAGAATGAGAGGCAAGCGAGAGTTAAAGGACCATATAAGTGATAGAGAGATTGGGTCAGAATGAGAGGCAAGCGAGAGTTAAAGGACCATATAAGTGATAGAGAGATTGGCTCAGAATGAGAGGCAAGCGAGAGTTAAAGGACCATATAAGTGATAGAGAGATTGGGTCAGAATGAGAGGCAAGCGAGAGTTAAAGGACCATATAAGTGATAGAGAGATTGGCTCAGAATGAGAGGCAAGCGAGAGTTAAAGGACCATATAAGTGATAGAGAGATTGGGTCAGAATGAGAGGCAAGCGAGAGTTAAAGGACCATATAAGTGATAGAGAGAATGGCTCAGAATGAGAGGCAAGCGAGAGTTAAAGGACCATATAAGTGATAGAGAGATTGGGTCAGAATGAGAGGCAAGCGAGAATTAAAGGACCATATATGTGATAGAGAGATTGGCTCAGAATGAGAGGCAAGCGAGAGTTAAAGGACCATATAAGTGATAGAGAGATTGGCTCAGAATGAGAGGCAAGCGAGAGTTAAAGGACCATATAAGTGATAGATAGATTGGGTCAGAATGAGAGGCAAGCGAGAGTTAAAGGACCATATAAGTGATAGAGAGATTGGCTCAGAATGAGAGGCAAGTGAGAGTTAAACGACCATATATGTAAGTGATAGAGAGATTGGGTCAGAATGAGAGGCAAGCGAGAGTTAAAGGACCATATAAGTGATAGAGAGATTGGGTCAGAATGAGAGGCAAGCGAGAGTTAAAGGACCATATAAGTGATAGAGAGATTGGGTCAGAATGAGAGGCAAGCGAGAGTTAAAGGACCATATAAGTGATAGAGAGATTGGCTCAGAATGAGAGGCAAGCGAGAGTTAAAGGACCATATAAGTGATAGAGAGATTGGCTCAGAATGAGAGGCAAGCGAGAGTTAAAGGACCATATAAGTGTTAGAGAGATTGGGTCAGAATGAGAGGCAAGCGAGAGTTAAAGGACCATATAAGTGATAGAGAGATTGGGTCAGAATGAGAGGCAAGCGAGAGTTAAAGGACCATATAAGTGATAGAGAGATTGGCTCAGAATGAGAGGCAAGCGAGAGTTAAAGGACCATATAAGTGATAGAGAGATTGGGTCAGAATGAGAGGCAAGCGAGAGTTAAAGGACCATATAAGTGATAGAGAGATTGGGTCAGAATGAGAGGGAAGCGAGAGTTAAAGGACCATATAAGTGATAGAGAGATTGGCTCAGAATGAGAGGCAAGCGAGAGTTAAAGGACCATATAAGTGATAGAGAGATTGGGTTAGAATGAGAGGCAAGCGAGAGTTAAAGGACCATATAAGTGATAGAGAGATTGGGTCAGAATGAGAGGCAAGCGAGAGTTAAAGGACCATATAAGTGATAGAGAGATTGGGTCAGAATGAGAGGCAAGCGAGAGTTGAAGGACCATGTAAGTGATAGAGAGATTGGCTCAGAATGAGAGGCAAGCGAGAGTTAAAGGACCATATCAGTGATAGAGAGATTGGGTCAGAATGAGAGGCAAGCGAGAGTTAAAGGACCATATAAGTGATAGAGAGATTGGGTCAGAATGAGAGGCAAGCGAGAGTTAAAGGACCATATAAGTGATAGAGAGATTGGGTCAGAATGAGAGGCAAGCGAGAGTTAAAGGACCATATAAGTGATAGAGAGATTGGCTCAGAATGAGAGGCAAGCGAGATTTAAAGGACCATATAAGTGATAGAGAGATTGGGTCAGAATGAGAGGCAAGCGAGAGTTAAAGGACCATATAAGTGATAGAGAGATTGGGTCAGAATGAGAGGCAAGCGAGAGTTAAAGGACCATATAAGTGATAGAGAGATTGGGTCAGAATGAGAGGCAAGCGAGAGTTAAAGGACCATATAAGTGATAGAGAGATTGGCTCAGAATAAGAGGCAAGTGAGAGTTAAACGACCATATATGTAAGTGATAGAGAGATTGGGTCAGAATGAGAGGCAAGCGAGAGTTAAAGGACCATATAAGTGATAGAGAGATTGGGTCAGAATGAGAGGCAAGCGAGAGTTAAAGGACCATATAAGTGATAGAGAGACTGGCTCAGAATGAGAGGCAAGCGAGAGTTAAAGGACCATATAAGTGATAGAGAGATTGGGTCAGAATGAGAGGCAAGCGAGAGTTAAAGGACCATATAAGTGATAGAGAGATTGGCTCAGAATGAGAGGCAAGCGAGAGTTAAAGGACCATATAAGTGATAGAGAGATTGGCTCAGAATGAGAGGCAAGCGAGAGTTAAAGGACCATATAAGTGATAGAGAGATTGGCTCAGAATGAGAGGCAAGCGAGAGTTAAAGGACCATATAAGTGATAGAGAGATTGGGTCAGAATGAGAGGCAAGCGAGAATTAAAGGACCATATATGTGATAGAGAGATTGGCTCAGAATGAGAGGCAAGCGAGAGTTAAAGGACCATATAAGTGATAGAGAGATTGGCTCAGAATGAGAGGCAAGCGAGAGTTAAAGGACCATATAAGTGATAGAGAGATTGGGTCAGAATGAGAGGCAAGCGAGAGTTAAAGGACCATATAAGTGATAGAGAGATTGGCTCAGAATGAGAGGCAAGTGAGAGTTAAACGACCATATATGTAAGTGATAGAGAGATTGGGTCAGAATGAGAGGCAAGCGAGAGTTAAAGGACCATATAAGTGATAGAGAGATTGGGTCAGAATGAGAGGCAAGCGAGAGTTAAAGGACCATATGAGTGATAGAGAGATTGGGTCAGAATGAGAGGCAAGCGAGAGTTAAAGGACCATATAAGTGATAGAGAGATTGGCTCAGAATGAGAGGCAAGCGAGAGTTAAAGGACCATATAAGTGATAGAGAGATTGGCTCAGAATGAGAGGCAAGCGAGAGTTAAAGGACCATATAAGTGTTAGAGAGATTGGGTCAGAATGAGAGGCAAGCGAGAGTTAAAGGACCATATAAGTGATAGAGAGATTGGGTCAGAATGAGAGGCAAGCGAGAGTTAAAGGACCATATAAGTGATAGAGAGATTGGCTCAGAATGAGAGGCAAGCGAGAGTTAAAGGACCATATAAGTGATAGAGAGATTGGGTCAGAATGAGAGGCAAGCGAGAGTTAAAGGACCATATAAGTGATAGAGAGATTGGCTCAGAATGAGAGGCAAGCGAGAGTTAAAGGACCATATAAGTGATAGAGAGATTGGGTCAGAATGAGAGGCAAGCGAGAGTTAAAGGACCATATAAGTGATAGAGAGATTGGCTCAGAATGAGAGGCAAGCGAGAGTTAAAGGACCATATAAGTGATAGAGAGATTGGGTCAGAATGAGAGGCAAGCGAGAATTAAAGGACCATATATGTGATAGAGAGATTGGCTCAGAATGAGAGGCAAGCGAGAGTTAAAGGACCATATAAGTGATAGAGAGATTGGCTCAGAATGAGAGGCAAGCGAGAGTTAAAGGACCATATAAGTGATAGATAGATTGGGTCAGAATGAGAGGCAAGCGAGAGTTAAAGGACCATATAAGTGATAGAGAGATTGGCTCAGAATGAGAGGCAAGTGAGAGTTAAACGACCATATATGTAAGTGATAGAGAGATTGGGTCAGAATGAGAGGCAAGCGAGAGTTAAAGGACCATATAAGTGATAGAGAGATTGGGTCAGAATGAGAGGCAAGCGAGAGTTAAAGGACCATATAAGTGATAGAGAGATTGGGTCAGAATGAGAGGCAAGCGAGAGTTAAAGGACCATATAAGTGATAGAGAGATTGGCTCAGAATGAGAGGCAAGCGAGAGTTAAAGGACCATATAAGTGATAGAGAGATTGGCTCAGAATGAGAGGCAAGCGAGAGTTAAAGGACCATATAAGTGTTAGAGAGATTGGGTCAGAATGAGAGGCAAGCGAGAGTTAAAGGACCATATAAGTGATAGAGAGATTGGGTCAGAATGAGAGGCAAGCGAGAGTTAAAGGACCATATAAGTGATAGAGAGATTGGCTCAGAATGAGAGGCAAGCGAGAGTTAAAGGACCGTATAAGTGATAGAGAGATTGGGTCAGAATGAGAGGCAAGCGAGAGTTAAAGGACCATATAAGTGATAGAGAGATTGGGTCAGAATGAGAGGGAAGCGAGAGTTAAAGGACCATATAAGTGATAGAGAGATTGGCTCAGAATGAGAGGCAAGCGAGAGTTAAAGGACCATATAAGTGATAGAGAGATTGGGTCAGAATGAGAGGCAAGCGAGAGTTAAAGGACCATATAAGTGATAGAGAGATTGGGTCAGAATGAGAGGCAAGCGAGAGTTAAAGGACCATATAAGTGATAGAGAGATTGGGTCAGAATGAGAGGCAAGCGAGAGTTGAAGGACCATGTAAGTGATAGAGAGATTGGCTCAGAATGAGAGGCAAGCGAGAGTTAAAGGACCATATAAGTGATAGAGAGATTGGGTCAGAATGAGAGGCAAGCGAGAGTTAAAGGACCATATAAGTGATAGAGAGATTGGGTCAGAATGAGAGGCAAGCGAGAGTTAAAGGACCATATAAGTGATAGAGAGATTGGGTCAGAATGAGAGGCAAGCGAGATTTAAAGGACCATATAAGTGATAGAGAGATTGGGTCAGAATGAGAGGCAAGCGAGAGTTAAAGGACCATATAAGTGATAGAGAGATTGGGTCAGAATGAGAGGCAAGCGAGAGTTAAAGGACCATATAAGTGATAGAGAGATTGGCTCAGAATGAGAGGCAAGCGAGATTTAAAGGACCATATAAGTGATAGAGAGATTGGGTCAGAATGAGAGGCAAGCGAGAGTTAAAGGACCATATAAGTGATAGAGAGATTGGGTCAGAATGAGAGGCAAGCGAGAGTTAAAGGACCATATAAGTGATAGAGAGATTGGCTCAGAATGAGAGGCAAGCGAGAGTTGAAGGACCATGTAAGTGATAGAGAGATTGGCTCAGAATGAGAGGCAAGCGAGAGTTAAAGGACCATATAAGTGATAGAGAGATTGGGTCAGAGTGAGAGGCAAGCGAGAGTTAAAGGACCATATAAGTGATAGAGAGATTGGGTCAGAATGAGAGGCAAGCGAGAGTTAAAGGACCATATAAGTGATAGAGAGATTGGGTCAGAATGAGAGGCAAGCGAGAGTTAAAGGACCATATAAGTGATAGAGAGATTGGCTCAGAATGAGAGGCAAGCGAGATTTAAAGGACCATATAAGTGATAGAGAGATTGGGTCAGAATGAGAGGCAAGCGAGAGTTAAAGGACCATATAAGTGATAGAGAGATTGGGTCAGAATGAGAGGCAAGCGAGAGTTAAAGGACCATATAAGTGATAGAGAGATTGGCTCAGAATGAGAGGCAAGCGAGAGTTAAAGGACCATATAAGTGATAGAGAGATTGGCTCAGAATGAGAGGCAAGCGAAAGTTAAAGGACCATATAAGTGTAAGAGAGATTGAGTCAGAATGAGAGGCAAGCGAGAGTTAAAGGACCATATAAGTGATAGAGAGATTGGGTCAGAATGAGAGGCAAGCGAGAGTTAAAGGACCATATAAGTGATAGAGAGATTGGCTCAGAATGAGAGGCAAGGGAGAGTTAAAGGACCATATAAGTGATAGAGAGATTGGCTCAGAATGAGAGGCAAGCGAGAGTTAAAGGACCATATAAGTGATAGAGAGATTGGGTCAGAATGAGAGGCAAGCGAGAGTTAAAGGACCATATAAGTGATAGAGAGATTGGCTCAGAATGAGAGGCAAGCGAGAGTTAAAGGACCACCATATAAGTGATAGAGAGATTGGGTCAGAATGAGAGGCAAGCGAGAGTTAAAGGATCATAGAAGTGATAGAGAGATTGGGCTCAGAATGAGAGGCAAGCGAGAGTTAAACGACCATATATGTAAGTGATAGAGAGATTGGGTCAGAATGAGAGGCAAGCGAGAGTTAAAGGACCATATAAGTGATAGAGAGATTGGGTCAGAATGAGAGGCAAGCGAGAGTTAAAGGACCATATAAGTGATAGAGAGATTGGGTCAGAATGAGAGGCAAGCGAGAGTTAAAGGACCATATAAGTGATAGAGAGATTGGGTCAGAATGAGAGGCAAGCGAAAGTTAAAGGACCATATAAGTGATAGAGAGATTGGCTCAGAATGAGAGGCAAGCGAGAGTTAAAGGACCATATAAGTGATAGAGAGATTGGGTCAGAATGAGAGGCAAGCGAGAGTTAAAGGACCATATAAGTGATAGAGAGATTGGGTCAGAATGAGAGGCAAGCGAGAGTTAAAGGACCATATAAGTGATAGAGAGATTGGGTCAGAATGAGAGGGAAGCGAGAGTTAAAGGACCATATAAGTGATAGAGAGATTGGCTCAGAATGAGAGGCAAGCGAGAGTTAAAGGACCATATAAGTGATAGAGAGATTGGGTCAGAATGAGAGGCAAGCGAGAGTTAAAGGACCATATAAGTGATAGAGAGATTGGGTCAGAATGAGAGGCAAGCGAGAGTTAAAGGACCATATAAGTGATAGAGAGATTGGGTCAGAATGAGAGGCAAGCGAGAGTTGAAGGACCATGTAAGTGATAGAGAGATTGGCTCAGAATGAGAGGCAAGCGAGAGTTAAAGGACCATATAAGTGATAGAGAGATTGGGTCAGAATGAGAGGCAAGCGAGAGTTAAAGGACCATATAAGTGATAGAGAGATTGGGTCAGAATGAGAGGCAAGCGAGAGTTAAAGGACCATATAAGTGATAGAGAGATTGGGTCAGAATGAGAGGCAAGCGAGAGTTAAAGGACCATATAAGTGATAGAGAGATTGGCTCAGAATGAGAGGCAAGCGAGATTTAAAGGACCATATAAGTGATAGAGAGATTGGGTCAGAATGAGAGGCAAGCGAGAGTTAAAGGACCATATAAGTGATAGAGAGATTGGCTCAGAATGAGAGGCAAGCGAGAGTTAAAGGACCATATAAGTGATAAGGAAGAGAGATTGGCTCAGAATGAGAGGCAAGCGAGAGTTAAAGGACCATATAAGTGATAGAGAGATTGGCTCAGAATGAGAGGCAAGCGAGAGTTAAAGGACCATATAAGTGTAAGAGAGATTGAGTCAGAATGAGAGGCAAGCGAGAGTTAAAGGACCATATAAGTGATAGAGAGATTGGGTCAGAATGAGAGGCAAGCGAGAGTTAAAGGACCATATAAGTGATAGAGAGATTGGCTCAGAATGAGAGGCAAGCGAGAGTTAAAGGACCATATAAGTGATAGAGAGATTGGCTCAGAATGAGAGGCAAGCGAGAGTTAAAGGACCATATAAGTGATAGAGAGATTGGCTCAGAATGAGAGGCAAGCGAGAGTTAAAGGACCATATAAGTGATAGAGAGATTGGTCAGAATGAGAGGCAAGCGAGAGTTAAAGGACCATATAAGTGATAG